>JAHRHJ020002018.1:0-15401 GCA_019776745.2 Taxus chinensis | reverse complement strand
GAATTTTGTTTTGATCTGACAGGTGCAAGCAGTCCTTTATACACTAAAGGAGGGTCGCACTCGACAACACCTATGCCTTGGTAGTTTCGAATCCCGAGGGTGAGTTGTCATCATTTCATTGATGCTTCTTGAGCGGCTTTTGAGGGGGTTGAGTTAATAGGTCAGAGATATGGCTTTTGATTCTCACACTCAAGGATTCGAGCTATTACGCGACTCATGATCTCAATCTTGTCGGTAGTTGTGCATGCTGTGGGTTCGATGGAGGCACTTCTGCTTTGTTTGGAGATTCACCTCCGGAACGATCCTGAGTCTTCACCAACCCTCTTCTGCAGGCCGTCGACCCACCCCCCAATCTCTATGCTCGTCGTGGCCGTTTGGATTGAGTTTCTTGTGAGTATGATATGGAATGGAGCATGTTTAAGGGGAGTATAATGTGGTGTTAGACGCTCTCAGACAGATGGGAGACAACTGTGGCTATGGCCCCGCGATTAACACAAATTTGTTGATTAAGGAATTCTTCAAACCACTTTCTCATTTGAAAAACTCTACATTTCAGTTAAGGCAAGATCAAGTTCTTTATAGATGCCCTCGATTGGAATTTTGATGGTTTTTCCTAGAGGCAGAATGGGCGGCACGCCACAAAATAGAGGTTGGATTTTATGTTCCCTATAGTTGGAGTCTTGAGGTAGGCCCTTTAATGGCGGCACATTCGGGCACCCTATTATTCAACCCATCGGGGTAAGAAGATGCCCGCTAACCTTGAGACAATTTGATAAATCATGGCGAGGACTTTGTTAGAGATTGTGTCCTAGTTCCCCGTCACGATGTTTTAGAGTGACAGAAAGTGAAGGGTTTAGCATCACATCACTTAGCCTTTCTCTTTCCTCGAATGTTTACCTGAGTTGGAAATGGACCACCATTTTCCATGGACTTCATTATTGGGCTACTGATGTCGAGATAATCACCATAATGCCAATCATGGGCTTGTTGAATAAATTGTACAAAAGTGATCACTTTTCTTTAGTGAAGACCTATTCTATATAGCCAGTTCGGTGCACACTGTTTATATCTTGAGAATGTTCCAGGGTTAGCGGGATTCTACGGGGATCATTTTTACCTTAATTAACCCACCGTAACCCTGCGATCCTTTATATACGTCCATTTTTTTGGACTACCATGCAGCAACGCACTCGGATAAGATCAACTTCGAACATAACATATCACTCATATAGATGGAAAAAAGGAGGGGTATAAGATTTTAAAGGATATGCTCATGATGATTTTGTGATTGATCAACAGTCTAGATGGGGGAGTATCTGCACTTGCTGGAGTTTTCATATACCATAATAGTTTTTTTCAAATGTCGAGAGGCATGGCTCCGTTTTAGCTTTGGTTGGTAGAGAGCGCAGGACACCTATTAGTTGGGACAGGTTAGAGGATAGGGTTTCTCTTGGACCATCTTTGTTGTGGGACATGGAGCAGCAAGTGGTTTTGATCAGACAGAGACTGCAGGAGGCACATGACAGACATAAGAAGTACGCAGATCAACATAGGACCAATCATAGTTTTTATCTGGGCATGAAGGTGTTCTCGTGCAGCCCACACAGATCCCTATCAATTATGGAAAGGTTCTAAGTTAAGCTCCTAGATTAGGGGTCCTTTTGAGATATTGGAGCTATCGGCCTTTGGCCCCTACCGTCTGAGCATTGACCACCAAATGTCTCAAATACATGAGGGTTTTGTTTCAGTTCGTAGGACTATATGTTGCCCATCCTTCTAATGGTGTTAGATTGGACATAAGTTCAGGTGTAGGATAGGCGTAGGTGATGGTGGATCCCATCGCATCCTAGACGCAGGACCTGGGGCCTTCGGGCAGAGAGGTGATTCAAGTCGGTCGTAATGGGATTAGATAGATGAGGACTACAACTACATGGGAGGATTGCTAATTTGTTACGAGTTCAGTTTCGACTTTTTTCCAGTGACTTCCAGGAGGAATCGAGTCAAGGGGAGGGGGATTGTAGTACCCAATCCCTTGACACTTTTTATATGATCATGAGACTGATGATGATATATGACATGATTATGGACTTTATTATAGTATGATGGAGTTATATGTTAAATCATGGATTATTCTTGACTTGAATCAGTTATGATGCATGATGATATAGAGCACATTTTGGATATGATGTTGATATACTATTTGACATGGTTAAGTTAGGTATTGTGTTAAGGTTAAAAGATACACAAAAAACATTGAGGATTGGAGACCAAACAATTGGAATCTAGAGAATTCAACAAGGTCACATGGTAACTTGTATTGTTCATGTGTGTGTGTTGATTGTTAGGGTTCCCAGAGGGGGGATGCCTTAAATGTAACCAAGGTTATGTGTATTTATTTTATTTGGTCCCCTTTTTTATTGTGTTTGCCATGTGTTTATTTGGTGGTGAATTGAACCTTTCATTATTCATTAAATGTGTGTTAATATGTGAGTAATCATGTGTAAGTTAATTAAATTAAATATGTAATAAGAAAGTAATTATATGAGGGTGTTGCCTTGGAATTAAAGTGGTGTGTAAGAGATGTGGAAGTTACCTTTGAGTGTGAAACACATTCATCTTCTTGGAAATTCAAAATGTCCTTGAAGGCTTTTTTGGAGGGATTGTGGGATAAGTTAACTTTGTATCATACGCTTACATTCTTTACCAACCAGACCTATGGGTTGGAGGGTTGATTTAGACCTTATAATGCATTTGGGTAAGTCAAATTGTCAAGTTTTAATTACCATTTTTTTACATGGTTCAGTCTTTGGGGTGTGGGTTGGATTGAGTATGTAAGTTAAACTATCATAATTTCACCCACCTCTTTATTATGCAGTGGAGATGAAGTTTATTTTGGGTTGGGGTTGGGATGTGGATGTGGCCATCCATACATGGATCCACTATCGTATTCTCTTCCCTCTTCTATAAAATTCGAAATGGCTTGCCTTGTTTTGGGGTTGCCCAATGTGAGGATCATTCTTGGGTTGAATTCCTACTGTTTGGGAGTGTTTCCTTTGTAGAAGTTTGAATATTGTTGCATTGTGAGTTGTTTGAGTGAATTTTGGATTGTTTCTTGGACAAACAATGCTATGTGGAAAACTTGGGAAACTCATGTATGGAGAGGTAAGAGCTTTGGTCTTGAAATTCTCCTTCTTTTGTGGAATGTAAATGGTGTATTGTGTGGATGTTTTGGCAAATTTGTGGGTAGGGGGTAGGCTGGCCCGAAGGACTGGTGTAGGAGAAGGACTATGGGGTTATTTTGTGGGAGGGACAAGTGTGTGTAGGGAGGTATAAGGGTGGAGCGAGTTGGATTTGGGTCCACCTTTGCCAAAGAAACAACTTGCCATTTCTTACTCAGTATGGGGTGGTTGTCAGAAGAGTTGGGGGCGGCATAAAGAAATGTGCGAATAAAGGGGTACTCGGGGAGGCATTAAGGAATGTTAGGGTTTTGAGAACATATTTTTTTGATAGTTTTTATCAGGTGGTGATACCCATTTCCCATTTGGGAGGCATAAGAGCTACCCCCCATAGTTTCTGCTCATTGGATTTCTTGATGAAGCCTCAGTAATGTTGTCATGCTTTAATGTATTGTAAACTACAATTCTGTTTTTGGACTAGTTTTCTTGTGAAAATGCTGCTGTGGTTGTGGAAGACTTTTGTTGACCTGCGTTTGATCACATATTATCCATTGTGGTTGGGCTTGGGGGGCTTAACACTAATGGAAGAATGTCTTCTCCATATCATTGGATGTCTTGGTTGGGTGGAAGCATTCCTTCCCCTTACTTGTTTTTGATCACCATTGGAAGAATGAGAAATATGCATGTTGTGTTCTGGAGCTGCGATAAAGACAGTTGACAGTCCCTTATGAAATGGAAGTCTTATGGTAACCTTTCCCAACGTTGAAGGATGAACCTTGTATATGTTTTTAATGGAAAGAGTTGTATTGGTTATGAAAGTGTAAATTGAAATGTGAAAGAGACATACTATGTTCTGTTCTTTTGAAAGCAAGAAATTGTGTTATGTATGATGAAATTGTAGAATGAAAGAAGGAATTTGTAAATTTTTATTTTGGAATCAATAAATGATTGGATAACCTTCCTAAAATCACATCATTGTATTGAATTTGATCACCTAAATGTGAGTTGTAATCTCTGTTTGAAAGAAAGAAATGCGTATGAAGGAAATGTAATACTTTGTTTTGTGAAGTGCATTATTTAAAAAGAATTAAAGTTGCATTATTGTCTTTATCATTTGATTGAAGGAATGAAACCTATTTGAAACTAGCATGAAGACAAGTAAAATAAGAACCATTGAGTTAATTTCTTTGTTTCCATTTTTGCTTCACGTTAAACTCTGTAATTTTTACTAGAAATGAACCGACCGAACCTAAAATCAAGAAATAAAAATGAAACATTTAAATTGAACATGTTAGGTTATAAATGAATGCTATTAGATAAAAAAAACTTAAGGGAGAATCCTTCAAACCTTGCAAAAATGGGCTCAAACCTCTTACAGTCGTTTTGCTGTCAAGAGATGTAGATTTTTAAATTGTAAAATCAAACAAGAAAATTGAATCTTGAAATCCTTCTTAAATCCATCTAAGAAAAATTATCCATATCTATTTTACATGTTGAGAGAGGAAGAAGATCAAATTGAACAAATTTTATAAGTTAAAATTAACCAGTTCGCACTGTAAATCCTGCAGAACGTTTTTACAAAATTAAACCATTAAAATTCATCAAAATTTAAACTTAATGATTCTTGTGTAAAGAGGATGTCGAGATATTTCCAGAAAAGTCCTCATTTTCTTAAAAATGAGATCTCTATCAAAAGTTATGGCCTTCTAAAGTTCTTCATTTGGCGTCAAAAAAATAATTCTAACTGTAAAAAAAAACAATTTGGGAAAAATTTCCTTGGCAGACTCATCGTGTCTTAATTTTCCCTTAGCGCTTCGGAAAATTTTTTGGTAAAATTTTTTCTAATTTTCCCCCATCTCCCCACCGGCCCACAGCCAATCATAGGTTGCCATGTGACACCATGAGGCATTGGTGAAGGGATGGATCCCTTTTTAACTTAGCGCTTTAAAAAAGTTTTGGAATTGTTTTTCTAAATTTTCCCCCCCGGCCTCGCAGCCAATCAGGAGCTGCCACATGGCATTTCCAAGGCATTGGTAGGGGAGTGGGTTCCTTTTTTCCTTTTGAGTTTTAAAAAAAAATTTGTGAAAATTTTCTAAATTTTCCCCACCGGCCCACAGTCGATTAAGAGCTGCCACATGGCATCTTGAGGAGTTGGCGGAAGGTGCTGGTGAATTTTACCCTTTTCATGCCTCTAGATGTTAAATATATTTTATCCCCACCACCCTGCTTTTCCTGTGTTGGCTTAGGAGGTGCCATGTGTCCCTTACAGACTTTCTGACTCGCGGGAACGTAGGTGCAAAGGTGGCTTTTTTCCAGACGTGGGAAATTTCCAAAACATCTCCCGCGGCCCTGCCGACCCGACTCCTCCTCCGAGAAACATTTCTTCCTGCGGCCTAGAGACCCGCCCATGGGGAAATTTTTCTCCCCGTGGCCCGCAGACCCGCCCCTGGGGAAAATTTTCTCCCTTGGGCCCGCACACCCGCTCTTGGGGAAAATTTTCACCCCAAGGCCCACCGACCCATAACTTTTGAAATAAAGGGAGTTTGGTGGAATTATTTATATCAATGGAAAGGTGAGAAAATTTCTTATCCAATGGGAGTGGTTTAGAGAAATTTTGAATGTGTTAATTTTGAGAAAAATCAAGTTGAATCTTTAATCCTGTTAGAGAGTGGGTATGGTGAGGAATTACCCTCTTAACCTAATTGAACTTTCTAACCCTAAATTTTGGACCTTGTGTCCTCTAATAATTGTTAACAAAATAAAAGTATATTCTAGTAGAATTGAAATTGATATGGAACCTATTAGTGACAATTGTTGTCTTGTAACCTGGTTGTAGACTCTTTTTAAAAAAATCATTCCATAATTTCCCCTAACTAATCCTTGGTTGGTCTTGGGTCTCAAGTGGGCTGTTTTAGCGGGGCATCACAATTTACCCTTTATATGTTTCATGATATCATCCAATGCTCATTGATTTGGTCTGTGTCTCCCTTACATGCCATCTCAGATTATAGATTTTGCATATCATACTCAAGTTGGCTCACCTTATGATCAACTGAGGTAAAACCTGGTGCTATGGAATATATATTTACCCCTTTTGACGCCAAATATTCAATCACTACCCCCATCTTTATCTGCGGTTTTACCCGGAGTGACAAGATTCTTTTTGGCTCTAGTGGAAGGCCTCACCATGATGTCAAACCTTAGGGTTTAGGATTTCGATACAAATTCAACCGAAATAGGAAAAAAATAAAGAAGATACTACTAATTTTTTTTTTAGATATTTCCACAAATTTAAGTAACTTGGAAAAATTCCACAATTTGCAGCCTAGGGAGTGATTTTATTAAAAACCATAAATTTGTGAAAAAATTTGCAAAAAAAAAAAGTCAGAAATTTTCAGGGAACCTTACTTGGAATGATTCGCAACTCTAGTAAAAAAAATCTTTGACAAATTATCTCTGGTTTGCAAGATATAGCAAAAACAAATAATTAGAGTTTTAAGATTAAATTACTTGTATGATTCGGATTATGAGTAGAATTAGAACACCAAAGAAAAAAATATTACAGATAAATGTTCTCAATATGTAATTAAAAAAATTTCGTCACTTCAAGGGGGCAATCTTCACACCATAAAATAAGAATAAAATGCTCGAATAATGATAAACTAATACCTCCAATTCCCTATATATACTATTCATATGTTACAGACATCACCAAGGCTGACCTACTAAGCATGAGAAATTATAAATGGCATAATAAAATGATATGGTAAGCCACAAGTCCGCTACTCATATCCTAACACAAGCAATATGTTAAGGGCGTAATAGGATGCCCTTATACAAGTGTACTTGATAATGAGATATCTAGATGTAGCAATGTAAGAGGAATGTGTGGATGGAAAAATGAACTTCCCCTTCCTATGCAGTGTATGTAGAAAATGTAGTCCCTTGTCCCTTGATTGAATGCCAAATGGATGCTTTGAAGTGATTTATGAGCCTTTTGAGTGCAAACTTAGGTGATAGTAATGATGCTCAGCGATTAGTATTTTAATTTTGTCACATAATTATGTATTTATATGATTCACTTGTTTGAGTTTTGTAATTGAAAACTAGAATACTCGACCCATATGAAAATAATTAAAACAATTTCGTCACTTCAAGGGGGCAATCTCCAAACCATAAAATAAGAATAAAATGCTCGAATAATGATAAACTAATACCTCTAATTCCCTATATAGACTCTGGCATCTGAACAGTCTCCCAGAGAGCTGGGACGTGTCTCCGAACGAATACAGAACTAGACAGACCCTCCGTTTCTCTTCCTAGTCCTTCTTCCGCCCGAGTGACGTCCCCAACCACCGTTTCACAAGCGTACTCCCAACCGCACCTTGTCCCTTGTTCATTTCGAATACTGAAACCCCCGTACTTGAACCCCGACTGCCACCTCCTATCCGACCACCTATACGCCCTCACTCGGTATGTGTTTCCACTATCTTCCTTCCTCCGGCTGCTCATACCTAAGCCTAATCTTTCAAAGAACACTCCCCCAGCGAGTCCTCGACGCTGGTGTGTCTCTCTCCCCCTCTCTGTGTAATTCTCGCATCACCTCACACCATGAACCATTCGTCTACCAGTTTGTTTAGTTCTCTTGCTCGCCCATTAATCCTCCCGCATCCCAATAACACACCCACAAAAACATTCATCTGTCTACCCTCCCTTACTTAGCCTCCGTTCCCACAACCCCGGCATACCAAAACAGCACCCCCCCTCTCCCTTTGTCCCGCACCCTACAACCCCCTCTTTCGTACCCGTCGGAAGGCTCGGGAGCCCAGACCAAGTCCACGAACCTACGAATTATTCGGGCACAGCCCTTGCCCACGATCATGGTACCACCTTTAACACGCGCCACACTCTATTCATTTCTTGTCTTAACTTCCCTCAAACCCACCTTGACCTCAGGTAACGACGCCCCCCTCCCCACATCCCCACACCTACATACCGTGCTCACTCATATCCCCCCTCTTTTTTCCCCGCTCCCCAACCATACCTCGCCGCACCCTCCCTCCTCCTTAAGTCTCGGGACACCGACAACCTCCTATTTTGATTTCTCCTTACCTTCCTCCGATCCTTCCCCACCCCCTTCCTCTACTCCATCAGTTGACCGCCTATAAATTGGAACTCTCAACTACCAGTCCTATGTCCCCTAATATTTCTCATCTCGCGTTTTTCCGTCCACATTTAATGCTTCCTCATGACCGCATTCCCGTCCCCCCCCTCTCACGCATACATATGCCCCTTCGCTTCTAATCTCCTTGCTCTACCAACCTTACTCTCTCCACTGACCAATCCTTTAAACGCCATCGCCCCTTTTCCGCGCAGGGTCGCGTGAGTAATTTTCCCGCAACTTGAACCAAGACACCCCAACCGGCAACCGCCCCCTTCCACCATCCCTTTCCTCACAGCAGTTCGAGGTACATCCCCCCCTCTAAACTCCTGCCATTCACTTCCCCAGGTACGTCCAGCCCCTCCCGCTACCCATCCACGCCCCTCCCTACCTCACCCAGTCAGATTACACAAATCCCGACAGTTTATCACCTCTCTATCCCCACACTAATCCCCCAACCTCAGTCCTCCAAGCTATGTTTCTCCGTCGGCCCCCGCCCTTTAACAACTAAACCACCTCGTCACCAATTTATCTAAAAATACCATCTCTGTTATAAGGTCAGCCCAAGGCTAGCACCCCCCAAACTCTACCGTTCGTCCGTTACCTTATCTTCCCACCAAACCTTTTGTTCTTCCTTCCTTCCTGTCATGCTCTAATGCCCCCCCTCGGTATCTCTCTCCGTTCGTCTCTCCCCGCCCCCCTTGCTCCCTCCATCGCTTCTCCCGTTCTCTCATTAATCGTATTTCATTGCTCTCCTCCCCATAGTTGCGAGCTATTTGAAACCCCAACCCATCTCGGCCACTTACCTTGTCTCTCCAGTAATCTCTGCGTTTTTTCCCAGACCTCCTGACACTCGACTTTATAACGGATTCTTGTCGAACATACAACTTCTATGAGTATTTATGAGAGAGGGCGCCCATGTGAGGTGACTTTCACCTGGGGGGGGACCGACGTGGGTCAGAGCTGTAGAGGGGGAAATAAAAGGGAGAAAAAGACTGAAATTATCTGCAATCTCTCGCATCCTTGCTGGAGGCGCAAAAACACAAGAACCAATGCTCGATGGCATTCTCTCTCCCCTCCCGCCCTTTCAACCCCCTTTCCAACACTTCATGCTCCTTTCCGCCACATCCTGACAATCTCCCCCCCCTCAATTCGTAGCACTCCCCTCTTCCTCCACACCCACCGGGCACGCCGAACCTGCATAACGTTTGTGATTCCTTCCCGACCTCGATTGTCACCCCACCTGCTTTTCTCTTCCACCACTTTGGTTCTTACTATATCCTATGTCCATGATTTTTCATTCTCCGACTTAAACCCATGTCTATTTGAGACAGCTCCGCCGGATGCAGTTCCAAGCTTACAGGTTCCGGACGGAAGCTGACCACTTACTGCAACCACTCTAGCCCCTTTGTTGTGCGCTACCGTACCACCCCCCCCTCCTCTCCCATTGTTTCTCCCCTAACTCGCGTAGGCCAAAACGTCTTTCCAATTCCCCAATCAAGCCTTCCAACAGAATGGCCCCCTCTATTCAGTTCTCTCCCTCTCCCAAAATGCCCTTCCCAGTCTTGGCACTTTTGCCTTCAACCCCCTTCTACTTCCAGCTGCTGATCCCCGGGAGACCGCTCCTCCTCCACAGGATGCCTTCCTCCCTCATCTCTTAGTGGCCCTCTTTTGGATTCCCGTGACATCAGTACATTTCAGCCAACCCAGTAGCCCTTGACAGTGGCTGAATAAATAAATAAGTGTTATTCCGGTCGATTAATCTCGCCTTCCCGCTACCCCGTCCACTTTCCGTCCAACTAAAAATATTGGTTTGGGATTTACAGGGCCGGGCATACAAACTGTGGAGCAAAAAAGGAAAGCCCCTTGGGAAACGACGCGCCCGTCGAGCCTCCCATATTGTTAGTAGGCCTGTCCATTAAGCTTCGCTGACACTGTTACCATAAAAAACCACAAAAAAATATGCTACTTAGAAGAAAACCTCCTGATTCACTACACTGACAGTGGGACGGAGGGATACCCCTTTTTGTCTTAGGTGTATGCGTCCTGGCTGGGTGATGGTTGGTTTTAAAGTCATAAAACATAGGGATAGAAACAGTACTGACTGGGCTGTATTTTGGTAGGGTGTATACACTAGAAAGAATATAAAACAAATAAAAAGGCTAAGACAATCGGTCAATATAGGTTTAGTGCTTAGGAATCATATGCATGATAGTATATGTTCATGGGATTAGAAATTTACTCAGTAAATAATTTTGTGTTGTATTCTCCAATTTATGTGGTTGCGTGAATAATTGATACATTAAAGTAGTAGGACATGAGTACCTTTTTGCATAGAGAGTGGATGAGATTAGTGGCCTAAGAGATACGTGAAGCGTGTGGAAATGAGTACAAAAATGAAGTGGAAAATAGGAAAAGAAAGTGACCCTAAGTGTGTAAAGTATGGGTTGTAATGTGTTCTACCTATTGTTTTTGTACCTTGTTGAAGCCTATTTTGTTGCATATTAAGTATAGACGGTATTGACAAAAGGAAGAGAAAAGAGTTGTCAAATTTGTGGTTATATGAATTACATTGGCCATAATTATATAAAGCATGTGAAAGTATGTAAAAAGAGTAAAGGAAAAGTGGGGACCTGATTTGCAAAGAGTGAAAAAGGATAGAAAATGTCTTTGAAATATTGTAGAGGAGTGGTTTTTTTAGGATGATAGCATGGCCAAGAGCAAGTTTTTTAGGCGACCTCACACCAAAAGCAAGTTTTTGGGTGATCGCACACCAAAGGGAACTTTGGGGAAGGCGGGTATAATGTTGACTCTCCTTCCATGCATTCTTGATTATACACAACAGATGGTGTGAATCCGTTTTTTCCCCATTTCTTGATTAGTTACGAGTAGGGTTATGTTTGTTCTTATTTAAATGGAGATAGAATGCATTCTACTTGTTGGAGGACAATATTTGTATTGTGATGAAACCTATGTGTAAACTGCTGTGAACTTGCTAACATTGAGGAAATCATTATGGTTGCCCCTAAGACATTTGAACCAGGGGACGGACATAACCATTAAGAATTCATGTGTATCCTAGGAAGTGGTGTTATGCTGGTGTTGAAGGAACCAAATCAGGTTTCTAGGTCATTGGTGACTGTAGACTATCTGTTTCTTTTACTTTGTAGGCCAGCGCGTTGATAGCTCTGAGCGTTATAGGGTTTTGATTGATTTCACCTAATGTATTACCCTATTATTGGGGTTCATTGTGATGTCAGGGGAGTATGCAGCCCAAAAAGAGAAGTACCTAGGCTAAAATAAATTGTATCTATGTAAGGGGAGGTAATGTGCATGGTAGCAACCAAGGCACGATGAAAATAAAGTGTTAGATATATGTGTTATTAGAACATAGAAAAAATGTAATATATGATAATGTAAAAAACTAGTTGTGAATACAAAATAACTACAAAAGTGGGTTTCAAACATGGGAAATGGACTAATATGCACAAGCAAGCATTAGTTCAATCGGCCAACAGCAATATAAGAAGTGATAAAAATAGACATGGGCATAACCAACATATTAATAGCCTACAAGTATAAAATAGTGGCAAGAAAGATGTAAACAGATCACCATGGTGTAAAATAGTTCCTACAAGGTAAATGGTACACATGTAGCACCTGTCGATGTTAGAAATATAGAGAGTATGTAAAGTGTGATGTATCAGCACAAAGTAGTGTGTAGGAGTAGAAGTTAGTAAAGAAGGAAAACAATAACACTTGTAACATGTGGGGAGGTAAAATCTTATGGATTCTCCTATGAGCCTTATTGGGATTGATAAGAGGGTATCGTGCAAACATCACTTTACAACATGCTAAGGATCTATTAGAAGTATGCATTCACAACTAGAGGACAAGTGAAAAATGCACAGGTGTTTATATAGAAAAGATATGACCACACTAAGTATATGTCTGTATGGGAAATAAATGTGTCCATGTGAGTATAATCATCAAGAAAGTAACCGAGATAGGAATCTCCGAGGTATGAGTGGATGGATGAGAGAATGTGATGTGATAGGAGTAGCATTGCCCCCCTAAGGATGTCTAGGAGATAGGCTCATTTACAAATGACCCCTCAATAATCAAGAATGGAACCATAGAACAACATTAGAGAAATGGTTTGAAAATGTTAGTTGTAAAATAGAACATGATAGCGTAGAGGCGTAAATTGTTAGTGTAGTGAGGTTTATTTCAGATTTAGTCAAGTATGAGCCATGTAACTAGAGTGCATCATATGGTAATAAAGATACAAGGTGTGTATGAATGTGCATAGAAGAGAATATATACAAAACATAAAGCATAATATTAGTGAAGAGATTATTTTGCGAAGAATTAGAATGAATTTTTGAATTAAGGGGGGAAGAAGGCATTGATTACAACCCACTTGTGTGATAAATAGAAAATAAGTAACATCATTAGGATTCTCATGGTGAGGGTAGAAGCCTAATGAAAAGTTGGGATCAAAGGAATGATAGCAATAGGTTGATTTTAATTATATAAAGATCCTGAAAAAAGAAATTTTACATGTATAGCATATTAGTCATCAGCGGGGGAAGGTGGTATGGACAACAACCAGTGATACCTCAAGTGAGATTTTGAGAATATCCAGAAGGAGGACTACAAAGAGTAAAGTAAATGACCAAAAGGGCATATAAATGTGATATAGTATGATGAGGATCTAGAGTTCCACTCAGTAATCTAGCGAAGAATACCCAAGTGTGAGTGGGAGGGTGTGAAAAGTGTGTGTTAAGGAAGATGAACAAGGGAAGTCGTGAAGGATAGAAGCAATAAGTATGCAAAACATATCCATGTAGAGGGAGGAGAGTGAAATATAGGAAGGAGGATCAGAAAAGAAGTGTGGAATCCGGACTGAGGCAAGCCATCATGTGTGAAAATAGTGCTAGAGAAGTGTACAAATGGAACCATATATGAGGCAAATATATAGTTTCCTGTTTGAAAAGGTACCTGTTAAAGGATCTGGAGGTGCTGAAAAAGAGTTTATGGAGCGATGACACTATATGCCGTGATTTGCAGTGCACAAATAGATTAGTTAGAGAAGAAGCATGTCAGTGGTGGTAGGGGGGTAGGATTTCATGAGTGATAATCATCAGTGAGCTATGTAGAGGAATATGGGGGATGACGACATTTTACTATAGACGCTGGAGATACGTAGGGAGAGTAGGGAGTGGGCTATGTTGCAATATTTTAATGGGTCGTGGTTAGTCATAAGAATGTAGTGAAGGCTATCATTGTAGGAATTTTAACACAACTGATGAAATGAGGAAGGAAAAACTTTCTTGTATAGAATGCAAAATGGCCTGAAAGTAAGAAAATTTTTATTAGAGTGTAGCGTCAAATGAAAAAAAATAATACCGTTTAGGACAGTTTTAGGCCCAGTTTTTAAAGAGAAAGGTGATAGTGCCCAGTTACAGAGCCATATATAAAGGAATCATATAAACTATGGTTAAACATGGAGAAGAATAAACAATAGGTGAGGAAGGCCAAAGCTATGGAGATAAATGTGAGATTGAAAAGATTGATCTCAGATCCATCGTTAACTAATACTCACCTAATTCCTATATTATAGATAAGTTTGGATATAAAGAGGAGGGTCATTTCATAAAAACATAAAGAGATAGTACCGTATAGATGGGGGAAAAGTAATTTGTGTGAGAAAGAAAAAAATGCGGCACAAAGTATTGATTACACAATCTAGAGGGTAGTATTGGGAGAAAATTGTGACGTGTTGGCCAAGAATGAGTGATTTTTGCCTTACACATTAGGCAAGCTTGTTTGTAAGAAGGAAATGGATGGAGATATCCATGGTAAAAATTTAAAACGAGGATCCAAGATGCTCAAACAACGGTCACAAAAGCATTTAACCCAAATAAAAATTTTGTAAAACCTATATTACAGATTCACATACTGATAAAATAAATAAATATTAAAATATAAATTTGACACAAAACAATAAAATATAAAATATGAAACCATAAGTGCAAAGAGAGAGAGGATGGGACTTAGCTGTTAGTTTATCTGGGACTAGTAGTCGAGATGGGAAAACTACTAAATAGGAAAGTGAAGAGTATCATAAATGATTAGGATAAAGATTAGAGACTACAACAATATGGTCAGACAGGGGCACCTATGTAGGATAGTGATGACAGAGCACGAAGACCTTACCGGGCACCTGTGAATATTGAAAATTCTCATACCTAATCTTCACGATGTCAATTGTGTCACATTTTTATCACTGAGGTACATAAACCTTCCAAGATAAAGAAAGGATGCAGCTATTAAAAACCCCAAAAAAACACATCAAATTCAAAAAAAGAAAGATGTAATATGGGGAGTTCGAGTGACCCTAGTGGTCACAAACCGAGTAAGATTACAAGTAGAGTTCTCAACTACATTTACACTCCATGTAGTTCTTGTGAGTGTGTGAAAGAATTCATTCCTAGGATTCCCTTATGTGAGTGCATGATAATGAGCCTAGTAGATGTAGAAATAATGAAAGTAGAATGACATAGATGGAAAAATGAAATTCCTCTTATAGTCGTGGTATGTAGAAAAATCAGTACCGTGTACTTTTTATTGAATCCAAATGGCTCTTTAAAGTGTTTTGTTTTAGGATCATTTGAGTGCAAGATTAGGTGATAGTAATGGATTAGAGATTGGTATTTCATTTGGTCACATAACTATGTAATTGATAGGATTCCCTTGTTTGAATTTCGGTAATTAAAATAGAAGGCAACCCATCAAACGAAAATATATTCCCAAAATATAAAAGAGCCCAAAAAGATGTGAGTAAGGGGAAAGAGGTCAGTGGCACAAGTCAAGGGGATGAGGTGCCTAGCGGGTTGGCGGCCTGGCGGGGTGCTTGTGTTTGAAGTCATAAAAGATGGGAAATAAGGTATTGATTGGGTTGTAGGGTGTGGAAGACCAGATAAACAATGAGAAAAACACAGAAAAGGCCAAGACAGTCATCAATACTATTTATTTCCTTGGAATCATATTGAATGTAG
>JAHRHJ020002017.1:0-15406 GCA_019776745.2 Taxus chinensis | reverse complement strand
CATGGACCACGTGTCGGCTCCAAGCCAAAGCGGTGGAGGAACGATGGAACGACGGAGCAACGGAGGTATTGAGAAAAATTTCACCAAGGCCGGGAAAGGGAGAGTTTTGACGCATGGGTCCATGCATTCTCAGAATAGATTTCTAGATTTCTTTCTCCAAATTGGGTGGGATGTGGGGCCACAGAGGTTTTTCATTCACACAATTTCCAAAAACAAAATTCCAAAAATGATAAGATTGCTAGGGTTCCACCCCTTCGTCATGCCATGTGGGTAGCATCTGATGGACTGTGGGCTAGTGGGGGGAAATTTTAATTTAAGAAATTTCCCACCAAATTTTTTTGTTTTCCAATAAAATTTCCTAGTTTTGTCAGGGAAAATTTTTGGTTCTGTGCCCCTTGCTAAGGAAAATTTTCCCAAAAATTTTCCAACCTGGGAAGAAACTTCAGAAGGCCAAAACTTTTGATAGAAAGTTCAATTTTGGGAAAAAGACGAATTCTGGAATATCTCGATGCCATATTTGGGCACAAGAATCATTAATTTTTAGATTTTTTGATAAAAGTTTACGGGTCAATTTTAAGACAACGGGCCTGCAATATTTTAAAAGTAACTAGTAAATTTTAACGTATAAATTTTATTCAATTTGATCTTCTCCTTCACTTCCAGATGCAAATGAAATTGGGATTGTTTCTAATAAGATTTAGGTGGTTCTAGAAGGTAATTTTACTTGACTGATTTTCCAATTTCGAATTTCTAACATTTGATAGAAAAGACTGCAAACAACTGTGAAATGCTTGGGCCCATTTTGTAATATTTTTAATTATTTTCCTTAAGAGTTTTTTTGTTCACTTTGAGTTCAGGATATGCAGAGTATGCTAAATTTTTAATTTTTCAATGTTTGATTATTATTTTCAGGTTCGAATTGTGCATTTTAGAGAATTAAAATTGCCAATTCTAACATTTTAAAATAAAAAAACAAGATCATTTTCTATTGATCTGGTTATCATTGTTCAGCTAACCAAATATGAAACTTCATTTTCTCTTCTAGTGTAATACATTTATTGGCTTCAAATAAACTATTATTCCAAACCTAACTGCAATTCCTGATTCTCACTTTTACACATTTCTGAAAGAGACAAATATAATAATTTATTTTTCCTCACACCCATTTCTTCTTTCCTTTCAAACAGAGTTTCCAAAACATTGATTTAAAAATTAGTTTCAATTTATAATACAAGTTGAAAAGCATTTGATTCATTCATTGGATTTACCAAGGAAATTTTACAACTTTGTTCTTTTTTTCCTTCCCAAATTTCATCATATAGATTTCATTTCCTTCACATTCCTCAAGCAAAACATTGTCTTTTTCTTTTCATTTCACTTACAATTTCATACTCCATACACATTTTTCCATCCAAAACATTTACCATTTTCATCCCACTCACCAAAGTGGGAAAGGTACAAAAGAAGTTTATTTGCACAAGGATTTTTCAAATGTCTTCTCCCTACTTCCAGACCACAACATGAACAGTTCCCTTTGTCTTCCAATTTTATCACAAAAAAAGTGGGTGAAGGGAAAACACTCTCCACCCAACCAAGACATATAGAAAAGAGAATCCTCCTTCTCATTGCCCCCGAGCCCCAACCAAATGCAATAAAAATGTGAATCCAACTCATGCAACAACAGGGCCTTCCCAAAACCTACAAACAACATCTTTCAACAGGCACATTCAATTAAAACCGAGTCCCAAACCAAACCAACAGTTGCAACTCCTGAAAGCAACAAACAAATTCAGGCTTCTTCCTTGCAGCCAAAAAAACAAGAGCTAATGGGGGAAAATGCTTATGCTCTCAATGGGACTTGGCATCCACTTGTAACAAACCATCAATATAAAACATCACACGTATCCTTAAATGCCCAGGCCCCCCACAAGTAAGAATGCAGCTATTTCTTTGCATGGTGGATCCCAATCATTCCCTTATGCCCCCCCCCACATGGATTCCCCATAGCCTTTCCTACACCACTCCTAGGTAGTCTATACCATAGCCCACAAAATAACAACATACTAAATTTTACATCTTCATAAAGGGAAAAAGAATAGTATTTCCAAGATCCATCTCTTACCTCTCCATGATGGAGTTGTGTCTAAACACAACTTTCAATGCCAAAAATACAATCAATCACGAAAATCAACAAGCTCTCTATCCTAATGCAATTGATCTAACAGCCAGCACAAACATTACCAATCTCCCAATTTCCATTTCCTTCCAACAGCAAAAGCTCTAATCAACAAGAATATTCTCCCCCAAGGAAGCTTCCCCAAAATTTTAAAACAATTGAAAACAAAGCAAGGAGTTCTAATTTTTTAGAAGATGAAGAGAAGAGGAATGAGCCTGGATCCATGTAGGATAAACCACCATCACACACGCAACTCAACACCAATCAAATTCATTCTCCAATGCAAATAAATATGTGGGTGAATACTATGACCATAACGTACACCTCCAAAAAGCCCACACCCCAAAGGACTTGAATTTAATAAAAATTTTGGGCTTAGCCTCCATTATTTTCCAAACGCCTAGAAAGTTACTGTCTGTGCACTCAGCTGTGAAAATTCTTCTGAGCGTGGTGGAGTTGATCGAATCATTTCTTTTTGAGCTCTAGTCTCCTTTACATTCTGTGGCCAAGTTAGCTCTTGTCATTCTTTTCTGACCTTTATATGGCGGGACTATTGAGCCTCCTTGAACCTAAGTTTTTTGGAATAAAAAAATGTTGAGCTCCCATGGCGAAATTGTCTCTTCAATGTATCAATGTGCAAGGATTGTTTATTCAATTTTTTTCTAGGAGTGAAAATCGGATAAAATTAACTCTTCCCACTCCTTTTAGTCTCTTATTAAGGATATCTTAAAAGGGTCATTGATGTGGAAAGATGCTTCTATTCAAAAGGTCTTCAAATCTTGAATCAAATGCCATTAGAAGGTTGTAAAGAAAGAATCAAAACCCTTGCTACACACTCTCTCTTATTGTGAAATGAGGATCTTTAAGGAAAATGTTAATGCCGCCAAAAAGACCAATGAGACCCAAGAACAACTAGGTTTAGTTAAAAAAATTATGTAATAATTTTTTTTGTAAGGTGTTAACAACCAAAGTTGCCAGGACAATTTAAAGTCAACTGATTACTTTTCCTAGTATAATAATACTAATTCCCCACATTATTAAAGCAACAAGTGTAATAAGTCCAAACCTAGCTCAATTTACTAGGGATTAATTTAATCACTGAGAGTACATTGACATAAGCTAAAGTATTCCCTGATTAAAATTTTAGGTTACGGGCCCAAAATAATTACAAACTCAAAGGTATTTAATTCTACAGATCTAAGAAAGAGCAGGGTTTGATTACAGTGGGGAAAGGAATACATATTTAAAATCATCAGAGTAAAGTCTTACTCACTCCCAGAACTCGGTTAAGAGTGTCTACAACTAGGCTCTAGAATAGTTCTAGTTTACTAGAACATAATTTTCTTTTATTAAAAATTATTAGAGGTCACAAGGTCCAAAATTTAGGGTTAGAAGTTTTCAATTAGGTTTAGAGGGTAAATTATCACCATACCCACTCTCTAACAAACTTATAGTTTCAACTTGATTTTTCTCACAATTAATTTATTTTAAATTTCCATAAATCATTCCCATTGGATAGGAAATTTACTCACCTTTCCAATGATATAAAGAATTCCTCCTAACTCCTTATAAAACTCAAGTTATGGGCCAGCGGGCATTGGGGTGAAAATTTTCACCCAAGAGAGGGCCCGGGGATGAAAAATTTCCCAAAGGGTGAGTTGGCAAGTCATGGGATAACTTAGAAAAATTTTCCTTTACATGGGGGTAAAAATAAATTTTTCTCTTGCACCTCCGCTATGCCGCCATGGACACGTGTCGAGCTCCAAGCCAAAGCGGGGAGGAAACGAGGGAACGACGGAGCAACGGAGGTATTGAGGAAAATTCACCAAGGAGCGGGAAAGGGATGAGTTTGACGCATGGGTCCATGCATTCTCAGAATAGATTTCTCCAAATTAGGGGTGGGAGTGTGGGGCCACAGAGGTTTTCACAAAAAATTTCCAAAAAACAAAATTCCAAAAAGGATAAGATTGCGAGGGTTCCACCCCTTCGTCATGCCATGTGGTAGCATCTGATTGGATGTGGGCTAGTGGGGGAAATTTTAAGAAATTTCCCCCAAATTTTTTGTTTTCCAATAAAATTTCCTAAGTTTTGTCAAGGGAAAATTTTGGTTCATGTGCCTGCTAAGGAAAATTTTCCCAAAAATTTCCACCTAGGGAAGGAAAACTTCAGAGGGCCATAACTTTTGATAGAAAGTTCAATTTTGGGAAAAAGAAGAATTTCTGGAAATATCTCGATGCCATATTTGCACAAGAATCATTAATTTTAGATTTTGATAAAGTTTAAGGGGTCAATTTTAAGAAAACGGCCGGCAATATATTTTTAAAAGTAAACAGTAAATTTTAACTTATAAATTTTATTCATTTGATCTTCTCCTTCACTCCAGATGCCAAATAGAAAATGGGGGGATTGTTCTAAGAAGGATTTAGGAGTTCTAGGGGAGTCATTTACTTGACTGATGTTCCAATCGAATTTTCTAACAATTGATAGGAAAAAGACTGCAAAACAACTGTGAAAGGCTTGGGCCCAATTTTGTAATAATTTTTAAATTATTTCCTTAAGGAGTTTTTTTGTCAAAGTGAGTTCAATGGATATCATAGTATGTAAAGTTTAATTTTCAATGTGATGATTATTTTCAGGTTCGAATTGTGCATTTAGAGAAAATAATTGCCAAGTCTCAGTTTAAAACAAAGATCAATTTTCTAATGGATCTGGTTATCATTGTTTTCATCTTCCATATGAAAATTCATTTTTCTCTTTAGTGTTAATACATTTATTGGATTCAAATAAAACTATTCCAAACCTAAAATGCAAAATTCTGATTCCAACTTTACACATTATCTGAAAGAGGACAAAATATTGTATTTTTCTACACACAATTTCTTCCTTTCAAACAGAGTTTCCAAAACATTGATTTAATTAGTTTCAATTTACAATACAATTTGGAAAAAGCATTTGATTCATTCATTGATTTACAAAGGAAATTTTACAACTTTGTTCTTTTTTTCCTTCCAAATTTCATCATATAGATTTCATTTCCTTCACTTCCTTCAAAGCAAACATGGTTTTTTCTTTAATTTCACTTACAACTTTATAATCCATACAACATTTTTCCATTCCAAAAACATTTAATTTCATCCACTTCAAAGTGGGGGAAAGGTTACAAAGAAGTTAGTTCACAAAAGGATTTTTCAAATGTCTTTCTCCTCTACTCCAGAACACAACATGAAAAATTCCCTTTTTCTTCCAATTGTTATCACAAAAAACGTGGGGGGAAGGGAGAAACACTCTCCACCCAACAAAGACATAGAATGAAAGAGAGAATCCATCCTTCATCATTTGCCCTCGAGCCCCAACCAGAAATAATAGAAAATGTGATCCCCAAACTAATGACAACAAAAGGCTTCCAAAACATACAAACAACAATCTTAAACATGCCACGATTCAAAATTAAAACATAGTCAAACAAAACAACAGTTTTGCAACTACATGAAAGACAACAAACAAAAGTCAGGCTTCTTCATTGCAAGCCAAAAAAGCAAGAGCTATGGGGGAAGATGCTTATGCCTCTCAATGGGAATTGGGCATCCACTTGTAACAAACCATCAATATAAAACATCACACGTATCCTTATGCCCCCCACAAGTAAGAAATGCAAGCTATTTCCTTTGCATGGTGGATCCCAATCCAATTCCCTTATGCCCCCCACATGGATTCCCCATAGCCTTCTCCTACACCACTCCTAGGTAGTCTACCCATAGCCCACAATAATAACAACATACTAGAATTTACATATTCATAAAGGGAAAAGAATAGTATTTCCAAGATCCAAGCTCTTACCTCTCCATGATGGAGTTTGTTCTAAAACAACAACTTTCAATGCCAAAATACAATCCGAAAATCAACAAGCTCTATCCTAATGCAATTGATCTAACAGCCAAGCACAAACATGTACCAATCTTCCCAAAATTTCCTCCAAAGCAAAAGCTCTAATCAACAAGAAAATTCTCCCCAAGGAAGCATTCCCAAAATTTTAACAATTGAAAACAAAGCAAGGAGTTCTAATTTTTTAGAAGAGGGAAGAGAAGAGGATGAGCTGGATCCATGTAGGATACCACATCACACATCCTCAACTCCAACACAAAATTCAAATTCATTCTCCAATGCACAATAAATATGTGGGTGAATAATATGACAATAAACTTACACACTCCAAAAAGCCCACACCCCAAAGGACTGAATTTAATAAAATGGAAGAAGAGTGCAATTAAACATTACAATATGATTTATAAAAATGTATTAAAAAGGTCTAAAATCAACCCTCCAACCATAGGTATGGTTGGTAAATAAAATTAAGAGGTATGGGACAAGTTTTACTTGTCCCACAAGCCTCCAAAAACAGCCTCCAAGGAAAAATTCGAGTTTCCAAGAAGGTGAAGTGTTTCATACTCCAAAATCTGACTCGCACAAATCTTACACATACTTACACATCACTTACGTATTTAATACAAGAGGCAAAAAATTCTATAATTACTTTCTTACATCCAAAATTGATTTATTTATTTATTTTAATAATATTATTACTCACATTAATTCTCCACAATTAAAAGATTAATGACAGGGGAAATGCATCACAAAAATAAATACTTGCAAACAATAATAAAAAGAAACCACAAAATAAAATACACAAAGCCCCTTGGTCACATTCAAAGGTGATCCCCCCATGGGAATCCCTAACACTAACAAACACACATGCAAACAAAACATGTTGCCTTGGTGACCTTGTTGAATTCATCTAGAGTTCCAATGTGGTTGGTCTCCAATCCCCTGATGTTTGTTGTGATGTTTTAACCTGTAAAACAAAAATACCTCCTTCAGTCTCATTTGCCATATCCGAAATCCAAAATGATATAAAATAATTCCAAAATCATCTATATAACTGGATCACAACATCATAAAAGTAACAACTATATCATTTGTAATTAATCAACAACTATATCATCATCAAATTTTATTTCCATTTTCTAGGTTACTCAAAATATAAATATCACATGTCTGAACAAAATCAGAATTTATATCCATGTCAAATAGTTATATCATCATCCACAATGAATGTCTCTAATAATCTTCATGCATCAAACTAAATCAAGGAATCAATGATACTACATGGTCCAACATCTAACATCATTACTAGATCAAAAACCATAATTAATGTCATCATATAGTCACCAATATCATGATCCATTAATAAATAGGTTTTGTCAAGGGAAGAAGTGGGCACTACAGAAAGGGTATTTGGCAAGGGCACTCACTACCGTTCGACAGAGCCTTAAAAGGAGACATTATCCTTCATGGTTGTGTTGGAGACAAGATGATCCCAAAGTGGAGTTTTGAAAATAAATAGGAATCTAGAGTTAAATTGCATCTAGCAAGTGTTCACCACAAATTTGAAGTGCAATGGTTCATCTCTCATAATTTATGTTCTTTATTTTTTCTTTTGTAAATGGTATTAAATTTTAAACCAAAGGATTTTCATATATTTGATTGTATTAAATAAACTTGCGTTTAAAAATAAATAAACGTTATAAACGTATCTTACAGGATCAAATATTCCTTTTGTAGATAATGGACTTGAACCCTCACTCCATGATGATCTAGCAAACTTCCCAACCAAACCAGATTACTATACTACAATATATGTACACTGCTCCTTTCTTAAAAAAGATAAGTCACAATTTTTCAGAGTCATGTAAAATAACCTTCGTAACTCTGGAAAGGAGTTGATAAGCTTCCTTCATGTAACTTATTATGTGAGGAGTCACTTCAATCCTTGAATTGACCTCGAATGATCATCTGTGATCTATTTGACAGTTATAGGAAGCTGTTAAAATTGAGAAGTTGGGTTTTGTATCAGCTTGCCATTTTAATCCTGGATAAAAAATACATATCCACCTTCATAAACCTCTATTACTTTCAATACAAAATTTCTTATAACCATCATTTTGGGGAAAAAAAATCATCTAGATAGTTTGGCAAGGTCATTTTATAGGCCTTCAATCACAGTTTTGATTGGGTTAAACTAGACCAATTACGACCGATGGCCTCGAAAAAATGACTGCCAATAGTAAACCATTCACCAGTTCTGAATTCCTTTAGTTTGTATTAATTCTTGGTGTATAGGAGGACACATAAAAAAATACCTTTGGTGTGTTTTCTTAGTAGATGATAAATATTGAAAGTGGTTTCTTAGCCTATAAGCCTAAAATGGGCATTTTTGACAACAAGAAGGAAAATGTAAAAATAAAGTTGTAAGACCCCCATTGGGTTACCAAAAAAATGTGGAAACTTTTAACACTTGTAAATAATTGTTTGAAACTCTGTCGTATGACTTGTTGTGTGAAATTGAAATTTTGGGCAGAATAGTGTTTCTCTCTTCCCTTTTTCTTTCCCATTTCTTTGACTAAGAAATGAAGTGAGAAAAAATGAAATAAATTTGTCTCTAACCCTCTCCTTTTGAATTAAAATTATTAATGTTACTATGTAAATGGGAAACAAAATATGTTAATTATGTTAGACTAGGGTGGATTCCATGTCAGCAATTTATCACTGATTTTATTCTCACATAGTTTTGCAGGCTACAAGAAAGATGGAAAAAAGGCATTGTGCAATTCATTATTTATCATTATAATTTATATAGGTCATTGTAAAATGTTTATATGTATAATGTAGTTCCATGTTACAAAAAATATATATTAGAAATTCGATAATATGTATGAGATGCTAGTTTTAGGGATACCTTCAGAAATGTGCATTTAATCATAGGTTCAATTTTGATTCATAAATTAGGTATGCTAAAAATGGGATTGGCTATATATGATAAGAGATATTGTAGAGGATAGTTTTCATTTGTGAAGTATTGAAGGGTATTAATGGAGTTTTGTAATCTTTTTAAGATGCTAGTGTTTAAGGGGAACGACCATCTGAACATTGGTGTATTTTGATTCAAAATTTGGATAAATGTGTTAAACAAAATTGAAATTAATACCTTGTATTGCACTTCCATTATGAATTTTTTTATTAAATAATTGGTGTCACATTCCTTACCTTAAAAATGAAATAAAGAAATGTGAATAAAACAGTTGACTTTAGTTTAAAACTTGCACATATCTACCTTTCTTAGCATAGAAGAAATTGAAATTGTATAATGAGCTTAAACTTTACTCTCTTGACACCTAGTAAAGTAAATAAGAGCCCAATTTTGAGTTTTCATCTTAGCCAACTATGTTTAGTAGTAATCATCGGTGAACCTGATGGTTAGGAATGACATGGAAAAAATTCATCTAGAGTACGTAGAACCTTACACCTCTCTTAGTATCCTAGTCACTACCATGTCTTATGAAGTTAGATAGAAGAATTTTCTTCATCATCGACTGAATTCCTTGTGGGATCCTAAAAACACAAAATGGACCTAGGGAAATATTTTTACTATGACTTAAACTTTTGTTAATGATCTCTTTAGTTCTCCCAGATAAATGTGTTACTTGAGCTAGTGACAATATAGCGCCTCGGTCTTTTACGAAGGGTTTATAGGGTAAAAATATTTTCACACCTTAATCTGGTCTATAATAGGGTGTAGAGCCATGAATGTAAATTGGAATTAAACTAAACTCAGTTGATTAGGATGTTAACTAGTGGGTAGAAAATGGTAGAAATCTGAGGCAGGTGCTATTAACTCTCCTTCAAAGGCTCCAAATATCTCCGTTGGAGACTTTAGGTGCCTGGAAACTTGGTCCCGTAATCCCTGGTTAAGCCCTTTTATGGCATTAAGAATAAGATAAATTTCACATGTGGAATCATGAAATTCAAAAACATGGGAACTTACCTTAAACACAAATCACTTATGGTTCATGTGTAGTTTATAATGCTTGCAATCTTGTACTTCTTCAAGATGTTAGACAAGTACTTTCGTAACTTTTTTGTTATAAAGTGATGCAAATAATGAGACCATAGTACAATGTTAGAGTAAAGCATGTAAGAGTAAAACAATATTTAAGGTTAGGAATAATGTCACTCTTGGAGTCCTTATAACTCAATTAGACATTTACTTGTGTTAAAAATAATATGATTTGCCTTAGTGAGATCAAACTTCAAGAAAAGAAAAGGTGTGTGTGTGTGTGTGTGTGTGTGTGTGTGTGTGTGTGTGTGTGTGTGTGTGTGTGTAAACCTAAATAGAAATTCTTGATATGGAAAATGTTTAATAGATTGTACAAGTTATTGAACTATTTTAACTATGATAGGGAAATACGGATACCATGATAAAAGAATGTTCTTGGAAATTCTATTTGAATCAAAATCTCCATTAAATCCTAAGATTTATTTCTTGACATCACGTAAGATTCACTTATGTAGTAAGGGAAAAATTTAAACATTTAATAAATGTTTGTTAAACATAAGCTTAATATAAGAACAAACAAATTAGGAACTTTGTATGCAATATGAAAGATGGAAAATAATAATGTAAGTTATGGAGATTGTTGTAAGGGATAAAGAGCCAATTTAAATGGTCGAACTGTAAGTTGAATATGAAATGAATTTAAGAACCTATAGGTGGAAAAAGGATAAAATTATCCTTGCATAATAATGTTCTTGGAATTTTAATCGTAACTAAGATGTAATCATGGTAATGATGTGTAATGGGTTTGCCCATCCTTGGGTCCCTTTCTTGTGGTTGGGTCATTGCTAGAAGTTTTGTATTAGGAAAAGTGTGGCATCGACATGTATATGGTGTTGTCATGTGTCTATGTGAATCGATGAATTGTATAAGTCTCTTATTTGTTGCTGAGTTTCTCTACTTGAGCCCTTGTGGTGTTGTATAGTGAGCAATATAAGTAAACTAAAAAATTATCCTGGTATTTTTACTATTGTATTTGTGTGTGAAGAATGTTATAGTTATAAATTCTATCATGCCCCCTTTAGATGCATAGGTTTGAATAGTTATACATGCTTGATATTTTTTGCAATGTTTACATGTTATCACACAACATTGTATAGAAATCACATTTGATTGTGCAAAACTGGGTCAATCACAATTGGAAATTATCTTTGGCAAATAAACATGAAAGGCCAATATAATAGATTATTATTAGCTAATATTATTATATATATATGATTGTGATGGAATAAGTATGCTACAACAAGATAATATCTCAGAGGAATAGACATTATTTGAGATGATAATGTACAAATTTCATTACTGAAAGAGACATTAAAGGTGGTAATAAAAATAAACAAGCAATTGTTTTTGTGGAGCTTGTGGTCATCTACATTCAATTCTAACTGGCCACATTACGAATATCTATTAGAATATAAGGTTGATTCCTAATGGTAACTTGAATTAATTGAACCTATGAATGGTGAAAGTAGGAAATGCATTTTCATAAGAAGTAAGTCGTAGTTTGAAATGGTGAAAGCAAGAAGAGTGATAAATCATCTTGTAATTTAAAAAATAATCTTAATCAATTATAATAATCAAATATTATTTTTGTATGTTATCCTTTTTTAAATGATAGATTAAATTTATATTAGACTTTCGAAAATAAAATAATAATAAAATGGTTGTATTCAAATGTATAATTTATTATATTTTAAATGTTTTATATGTTAAGTGTATAAGTAAAGATAAATATTAATATTGATATTTAATATATATGTATATATTGAATATCATCTAAAAATATTGTTGTGATTATCAAATTTTATTTTTCCTTTATAATTAAAATATTATAAAATCGAAAACACTTCAATGTTGATTATATATATATATATATCTTTTTTGTAAATGAAAAACAACAAAATATTTAATTATTACATTTTCATGTTGGATGATTTAATGGAAACATTACTACAAGTAATGTTAAAAACATTGAAATTAGGGTTGATTTCTGGTTGATTTGTGTTTAAGTTATTTTTGTCGAAGAGATATCTGACACAAAGATGTCACAATAATAGTTCCGCAAATGCAATGTAATTTTTGATAAACCTTAGCACTATATATACATCACATTACTTTTGACCTGGCGGCCCAACATTTACTATTTAATCCCAAGTGTATGTCATTTTAACTACTACAATTTTCATTGTTGCAAAGAAAGAAAAGGAACTCAAACAAGTGAGTGTTTTTGCAACACAAAAAGAATGATAAGTAAAAATAAAATTTCGATATTGTCCCCTCAACTTGGATAATATCAACATAATAAAGCATGTGGATAATCCTCCAAGCGTTAAAGCATTAAAGACCAGTGAATATGGATGGATCGCCATCGTGGTGGCCCGTTTGAGATGCGCAGCTTTGGCTCATTATCAGATTTTTGTAGAGGGGGAATATGTATAACTGTGCAGAGCGGGTCAGCCACAGGTGGAGAATCTCTTGGTTGCATAGTCATTCTATGAGACAATTATGCATCAATCGATTAGTGTATTATGGACAGCCACAAAATACCAAAATTGGATTTATTGTTACATGTCTGAGTTTAACTGATATCTGACAGAATGTCAGGTTGAGGGGAATTATTGTGTTGGTGTGTATTTATTGATCTCATTATGGACAGGCTGAAAAGAACCAAATTTGAATTATTGAAAGAGACAATAAAGGTGTTGATAAAAATCAACTCGGAAATTATCGGTTTGGGGGTTATGGTCATTCATATTTATTTCTAACTGGCCACATTACAAATATCTATTAGATTATCACGCTGACTGCTTATGTCTTATACAAATAATGGTAACTTAATTAATGGAACCTATGAAACGTGAAAGTAGGAAATATATTGTCATCGGAAGTAAGCCATACCTAGAACTGTTGAAAACGAGCAGAGTGACAAATCGTATTATAATTTAAAAAATAACTGCAGTAAGCATTAATTTTCATTTTTGTTTGTTACATCTTTTATTGACGGATTAAATTTATATTCGACTTTTGAAAAGAAAATAATAATAAAATGGTTGTATTTAAATGTATAATTTGTTATGTTTTAATGGTAAAGATAAATATAAAAATTAATAATTAATAGAGAAAGATGTATTGAATACACTCTATAAATATTAACCTGACTATTAAATTTTATTTTTTATTTTATAGTTCAAACATTATAATGCCATAACACTTCAATGTATATTATATATATTAAATTTCTTGTCTCAATAAATGAAAGACAACAAAATATATAATTATTACATTTTAAACTTGGTTGATTTAATGGAAACATTACTACAGACCTTAGTGTTAAACACGTCGAAATTTAGGTTGATTTATGTTCGACTTCATGTGGTTAAGGTTTTTCGTCAAAGGGATATCTGACACAAAGAAGTCACAATAATAATTCCACTAATGTAACATTTTCACCACATATGAATCACATTACTTTTGACCATGCGACCAAACATTTGCTATTTAAACCAAGGTGGATGTCATTTTCACTACACCTACCATTTCCATTCTTACAAAGAAAGAGAAGGAGCTCAAACAACCAAGTGTGTTTGCAACGTAAAACTAATTATAAGTAAAAAAATCTATTTTTAATTTTAATTTATTTATTTGTAAATAATTGACATCGCGTAAAAGTAAGTTTTTTGTTTTATTTCAATGATGGTAAATAACGTTATAAAAAAATATTAATTATTTGATGGGACCACATTTCATTGAGTCAACATGTCGATAAAATAAATTTAACAAATGCATTCCATTAAAAGTAAAAACATATTAGAGTCAAATTTTCAAACAACATTTGTTTTGTGTATGCAACCAACGATAACAAAATACAATAAAAAACTACATTATACTTCAATATATGTCCAAACCCTAAACTGAAAAAATCCCATTTTTGCATGGTCTTCATTTTCACCGAACATTGCCAAAGTTATGAGAAGGTTAGAATTTTTTGAATATTTATTATGATTTACCATGAACTCAGATGTTATCCATTATATTTACATGGGATGTTTTCGAAATTTTTTTGCATTATCTTCATTTATGGTAAAATTTATCTATCTAATTATTCACAATTTTTTTTATAAAAAAAATACTATAATTAAGACATTATGTTGCACGAATTATAAATTTGGGCTCCTTTTTCATGTTTTTCAAAAGTATATTTTGCAAGGCGAAATATGGTTTTTTGCACTACTTTTGTATGTGATACAGTGTCCAAGAAAAAACGATTACTCCTTCTCATGATTAATATTAATTATAGTGTATCCTAAAAATCCCTATATACTTAGAGTGAGAATATGATCAGGAAAGTGTAAAACTCCCTTAATTGTAAAATACAAAACTCGATAATACTTCTGAGATTTTCAAATTAGTTAAATATATATGCTAAAAACAAATTCATCTATCATATAAAACATCTCTCTATGTCTTACGAAATCACACTAAAAACTATTATGAAGCACAATCAATTAATAGTTAGAAGGCATCACTATCATAACATCATGCTAAACCAAAATGAAATGATTTAAGATCCATCCGTCATAGTCAATAGAGTCAAAAATAAAAATATAATAAGATGCGAGAGGAATCGACACTACATCTCCCTCCGCTAGGACTCGACTTGCTCCTGAATTCATTGTAATAGGTTTGAAAATTGGCTAGTCACACATAGTATCCTCCCATGTAGAAACAGTCTCATCATACCTATCCACTCAACTCGCACCTGATCAATCTCTCCGCTCGAAGGCCAGGGTCCTACGCTCTTAAAATATGCATGAGCTCCACCATTCATCTTCCCTTACTCCTACACCTACCAATGCTATCATATCCATACATGAGAAGGATTGGGGATATATCCCTAAGGAAAATATACCATGGAACACATCATGCATGTAAGAAAAGTTGGCGTGGGGTGGCAAGGCTAGATGATAAGATAAGGGACCAATCATCCAGGAGATGGAATGGACCCACAAAGTGGGCGATAAAATTAGAGGCTTTCTCATAATGCATATGACTCTTAGAGGTTTGACCGAAGTAACACCTTTGTGCCCAAATTCTATAAATACGGTCAAATCTCCAGATCACATACTTATTATTCCTATCATGTGCCTCTTGCCAAACTCTCTTGGATAAAAAAAACTGCTACTCCATGTCTTGTAACATAGTTGTGGCCAATACACTTTGTCCATTAATTTCTATCCCTACTCAAAGGTGCCTTGCCCCATCTGTGCCATAAAGTTCCCCTG
>JAHRHJ020002016.1:0-15410 GCA_019776745.2 Taxus chinensis | reverse complement strand
ACCAAAAAAGAGCAACATATGAGGATGATTTTCCCACAAATTTTGTTTGATGGGTTTGGCATCAGGAATGGTTACGATATTGTAGACCATGATTTCTGGGTCAATACCGAGCATATTGGCATAGGACCGAGAAAAAGAGTTGTTATGGTCCCAAAGAAAAGAAACGAAAGCTTCTTGCTCAATAGCATTTAAATATTGTCCTACCTTTAGAATGTGTTGGTCATCCTGAGTGTTAATGTTGATTTCAGTAGTCGATTCGTTCAACATGGTTTACGTCTCAGAAGGTAACAACTGGTGAATATAAGAATCTTCTACACCCAGGTAGGTGTGGATGGACTCATTGTCCTAACATTGAAGGACATTAATAGAAGGTGTATCACAATTAATCATGTCAGGATATGGGTCAAAGCATACAAGTGTGTCCCACTTTGTGGCCATAAATATTTTAAAATCTAACTAGTAAATAAATAATTAAAAATACTATAAAAATTTAAAAAATCAGGTAAATTTTGGATGCCCCTACACCTTGGTATTTATAGCCTCTTTAAAATGCATGTTTGGTCATTTTATATGTGTTTGGTCAAGTTTGGTTGTCATACATAGTTTGCTGAAAGTACAAAAACTACAAAAAAGTGGGACACAATTATATGCTTTGACCCATATAGGAATGGGAGAGAAGAGTGATCCTCTCCATCATGTTGATATGTCAAAGGTCCAAGAGAAATTGTGTTTATGAAAAAAAAGGTTAGGAGGAATAAACTTAGGATCTATGGATTCCGTGGGTGAAGACCATGACGTTGGTGCATGGGGTGGAGATGGTTTTTCTTCCTTAATGAGGTTGACACATGCCTTCTTAGGATGTGGTACGAAAAATCCAGTGCCACTATGGTCATTGTGTTTATGGGTGGTACATCAAATGACAGTATAGCGGCCCTGTTTATAAAAACTGAATCCAAAGCCTTTCCATGCACAACGGTGAAGGAAAGTGTGAACGAATCGGTGGTTTGTAAGGGAGTGTAAGTCCGATGAAAATGGTCATGTTTGGGATGGAGGTTTGGGTGCATAAGTTGCAATCTCAAGTCCCCCATACATTAGATTAGTGCGAAGGTGGGGAGGACCATAAGTAAAAACCTCACCTACATGGTATTCATAACTAGGGTGCTTACGTAGGTTCCCATACTCTTGCAGAGTAAGGACCATGTCGATATCGTATAGGCTGTACTCCCCTAGAGTGAGGCATACAAAAACACCTTCTAAGGGATCAGTAGTTGATATGTTGTTAGCAGGGATAAATGACTCGATAGATGATTAGGAAGCAGGTGAGTCATCTGTAGAGGATGCAACAACAGTATGAATAGCAGGGTTAGATGTGGGAGAGGAGATGGCAGGCTTAGTGGATGGGCTTTTGGGTGAAGGTGAAGTGGGAGAAGTGACAGATGCCTTGACTGGTACAAGTACATCATTGGGCCGGTATAGCATGTTACAAGTCTTAAAAGGAGATGCGTCAGTCGGGATGGTGTAGTTATGTCCTTTGTGTTCAAATTTGAGGCAACAGTGTAAAGTCGAAGTGAGATAATCCATGACGTGCATCCAAGGTCAGCCAAGCAAAAAATTATGCTGGAACTCCCCTTTTAGGACATAAAATAGTTTCGGGATAGTGCGGGTACCTACGTAGACATGGAGAATGACAGTACCCAAGGTAGATGTCATGGCGTTATAAAAGGAGCACATAATAACTAGGTTACTATGCATGCAATTGGTAGGTATGCACATTTTGTTGTACACATGGGAGGATATGATGTTAATACTAGCACCACCATCAATCATAATGCGTCGTATGCATATATTACCGATATAGATGGAGATGAATAGAGCGGGATCGAGGTCATCAGACTGGAAGGGAGAGATATCTTCATCTAAAAATCTTAGAGCGAATACTTAGTGAGTAGGTGGAGGTGTAGAAGAAGGTGACAACTTAGTGAGAGAGGCTACGTGATGAGGGGTAATGATGGAGGCTACGGGCGTGGGGTCATTTGGTAAAACCTCAAAAGATTGAAGAACCTCCATGAGGGCTTGACAATGTGAATTAGAGGTTTGGATGAGGTCATATAAAGACATTTAGAGGGAGGATTGGTGCAGTTATTTTAGCATTGTGCGATGTGTGACCCCATCAGAAATACGATAAGTGGGAGCTTGAATGGTGACTTGGGGTATGGGTGAAGATGGTATGTTGGGTACAGGGTTGGTTGATGGGTTAGTCACCTTTTCCTTGCCTTTGTCTTTCTGAGTGCGGGTGGCAACGTGAACCATGTTAATGTGAGGGGAGGTAGATGGAGAGGGTGTGCCATGAAAGGTATAACGACATGAAGGGAAAAATCCTAGCGGTGGATAAGAGCCTTTTGAAATGAGTAGGGTACATTGACATTTAGGTGGTGGTTTGGCCAACTCTCTAATACGGACCATGTTGATATCAAATTTTAGGGGTACATAAAAGGAATGTGGGGGTGGAAATATTGGTCGCTGAGTAGGTAATGGAAGATGAATTGGGGAGATTAGCGAAGGCAGAATGGGGTCCTCATCAAGAAGATCGTCGTCATCGAAATTATGCTCAGGAGGAAAAAATTGGATAAGAATGGTCTTCAAGGCCTTACAATTTTCAACATCATGACTTGGCACACGATGATAGGCACAAATATTGGTTTCATCAAACTCTTTTGGTTTAGGTTTGAGAGGATCATAAGGTCGAAGTGGTGATAATGTGATGATGGAAGTCTCTAGGAGATTGGTTAAAGCTTTAGCGTAGGATCCCGCTAACAGATCACAATGGGAGGTGAGTGTGGGTTTGGTTACAGGTGTGACTGATTTTAAAGGAAGAGGATTTATAGGAGGGGGAATGGGTTTGTCCACTAGTTTGGTATGTGGAGTGGTCTTGGGTCTTGTGGGCATCTGTTTGGGTAAACGTGTGGTCGAAGAGGTGGAGATGGAAGGTTTTTTTTGTTTGACTACCTTATTGGAGGGTAGCAGATTCTTAGCTTTGGGTTGCACCTTCTTGGGTAAAGGATATATGGGGGTACGTGATGTAGAAGGAGAAAAAGATAGTGGAAGGGGGTGAGTTACCCATGGGGACAACCAAATTGCGGTGGAGGTGATTGGTAGAGGTTGGGTAGAAGGTGTGAGTGGAAGAGAGGAGAGTTTCATTGGTATTGAAGAAGTTATGGAAGGTAGTGGTTGTATGGGTGGTAAGAAGGTCATGAGTGATGGAGGGGGTTGTGTGGATAGCTTGGGTATATTGGAGGGACATGATGAGGAGGTGAGCTATTGCGTTCTTGGTTTACCGGTGGAAGAAGGTTATTTGGCCAAGATTGAAGGGTGAAGGTGAGAAAGTTGTGGTAAGCAAGGTTTGTGTATGAGGCCTAGAAGGTTGGGTCTTCCTTTTACGAGAAGGAATTAGTTTAGTGTTGGTTTGGGAAGATGTGGCTAAATCTAGTTTGACGGGTGGATGAGTAAGGTTCGATATCAGCATGAGCCCTAAGGTACTGATGGGTTTAGGTGAGTAAATGATCAATTAAATAAAAGCACTTGATTGGAATGGCCTATTTGTAAATCACAAGCTTTATGGTATGCCCTTCTGTGATTATTACTTGGGTGTTTTACTTGTTCTTCAACCATGTAAACCTTGTATCAACCTTGTGTCTTGAATCTTTCTTTGATTATATGGTTGTTATGACTTTATATTTAGAAAGCTGATTCTACTTCGCTTGTCATAGTTGTACTCCATCGGTATAGTAGCATTTCTATATCTGTGTTGATGCAGTCTGAAAGTGTTCACTTGTAACTTAAACTTACACTGTAACAGTTCATTTAGATACTTCATGGCTTGTTGTTGGGGCTGAAATCATATAACTGTTATCTTTGATCATGTCATGCATTATCTTCTTTCTGCATTACTATTTGATTTACATATATCCTTTAAAGCATGTATTAGTTTAAAATAACATGATGGAAAGACATAAAATGTCTATTTTACACGGCGAAGCCCTGTCAAAATTTTCTCAAATTTCTTTCTCATTTTGTTTCAGTTGTAATCTTATCTTGATTTAACTTCATCCTTTAAATTCTGATTCTTCTTCTTTAGTTGTAATCTGAAACATGTACTTTTGTCTTAATTCTCTCCTCTATTTTATACTACAACATCTTTTATCCCTAGAATAGTTGTTGAACTTTGAGTTGCATTCTTCCTTCATTCTAGCATGTAACTATGACTCATTTGCTTCATGTACCATAGGATAGTTAGAAATTAATTAGATTTTTTTTAGGATTTTTGGCCTCTCTTATGTCCATGGTTTTTCTTTTCTTCTCTCTCCTTCTTTCTGAGTGAGTAAATCATGTATATTATTTGATCTTAAAGTAATCTATGTCACATATTATTAAGAGATCTATGTGCATGAATTAGGATAGTATAGGAATATGGATTAACCCTGAGCTCATAACTGATGATTTTACTCTTTTCTTCTTTTCGGGTACAGTGCTTTCGGCAGTAAAGATGGAGAGGGAACAAAGCTGAAGATGAGGATGCATCAACTGAATGAGAAACCTCCAAGGTAATGATGGGTTCACTCATACTCCTTTATTTTCTATTTCATTCATATGCACCTCTTATTTCAGTAGTTGTACTTTATTTTTCAGTTACATCCCATGGCTTGTGTGGGAACATTCGAAATTCCTTATGAATAAAACACTGACTTGTGAAATTGAGTTGTGTATTTCTTTCTGCATTTCTTCTTTCTGATATGGATTGTATGACAAACTAAACAACTCAATAATATAATTGAATGTCTTAATCATGAAGGAAAGAACATTAAAGAATACCTGTAACATCCAATAATGAACTCCGATTTTAGTAATCTATAGTCATGATTTCTGCTCCAAAACCTAACACTTCATCTATTCTGAAATTTGGTGTCTTCATCAAGACAAAACAGTTGTCCTTCGGGGCTTTGTGTTCTTTTACTGAAGATAACATGAAATTGTAGACTATGTGATCTGTTATGTTTTGTAACAACACACATAGCTACAGATTTCATGGAATCATTAATTAATTTAACAGTAACATTAGTGTCTGAAATAATCTCCCCTAGCTTAGGTATGCTCCACCAATATTATCCATCATAAAAAAGTTTTGAGTTGGCCATTTTCAACATTTTTGGCTATCTTACAGAGAAAGCTTCCTGCTAGCTTGTAAACCAGTGCCATGCTCTTGTCCATTGGGCATGAAGTCTAAAGCATGTAACCAAAATTTGCCTTCTGAATGTCCAACCCTTCCAAAATGAACTAAAACTGGGAAAGGATCTCGTAAACTAGATCATGTGCATGAATGCACTTATTGAATTGAAAAAAAATTCAATGTGTGGAAACTACACTTACTAAAAGGAAATCCTACTCTAAACAGTCACTGTAATATTTTCAATAACAGTGTTTGAGAAACATACCGTTCACAAAAATAGGAAGTTCCTCTCCATCCAACCTTGAGAGATGAAAAGCATTGTGTTCTTTGCAAGATGAAATCATGTAAGGACCACTCCAGATTGTATCAAACTTTTTGTGTCTTCCTGGCTTTGCACAATCATCATCCCACTTTAACACAATATCTCATTCATTGAAGATTCTGAATTTGACTTTCTTATCAAAATTATTTTTCATTTGTTTTTGATTCTTTTCCATGTTCTCATGAGCTTGATCTCTTACCTCTTGTAATTCCATTAATTTTGCATAACAAACCTACAATGCTTCATTTTCAAGCAGCTCTATTTGATGCAGCAAATCTAATGCGGCTAACTCAACTGAAATAGGCATTCTTGCTTCTCTTTTGTAAACAATCTTTTATGGTGAATTACTAACTGATATTTTAGGAGTTGCTCTATCAGCCCAAAGTGCTGAATTCAAAATTAGATGCCAAGCTCTCTGGTTATCTTTGAGTGTTCTTCTAATGATCCTTAAAATATTCTTGTTAGTAATTTCAGCTAAACCATTACCTTGTGGGAAATAATTAGATGAATAACTTAGATAAATTCCATGGTCAACAACCTAATCTGTTACCTTTGTACCAAGAAGTGCTAAAGCATTATCTGATATGATAGTTGTTGGGACATCAAATCTGCAAACTATACCTTCATAAAAGGATAGTATAGAAGTTTCATTAGCATATTTCAAGGCTATTGCTTCAGTCCAGCATATAAAGTAATCTATAGTACTCAAAATCCACTTTTGTCCCTGTGAAAAAAGAGGGTTTATCATGCCAATAAAATCAAGGCACCACTGCATAAAAGGCTGATCAACTGAAATAGGCTATAATGGCAGCAAAGCTAAACATTCTTTTCCAACAAAGAAAGCACATTTATTACACTTTCTAATCCATTCGAAACAGTCCTTGAATATTGTGGGCCAATAGTAACCAGATTTCATAATCTTTAAGGCTATGGTACGTGCTAAGAAATGACCTCCTGCAGGTCCTTCATAGAATTCTGATAATAATAGTTGAATTTTATCATAGTCAACACATCATAACAAGATTCTATTTATATCATTTTTGAATAATAAACCATCAATGAAAACATAGGGTACAACTTGTAATCTGAAATACCTTTGTTTATTCTTGTCCATACCTTTCGGATAGATGTCATGTTGTAGATAGTTAACTAAATCAGTCATGCATCTTGATTCCTGGATTTCTTGAGTAAGTTCATGTTGCTGATTTTCTTGTTGAACTATGATGTCTGATTGTTTATACCTAATTTCAGCATGTTGTTTTGAATTTTTAGGTTCTGTAGTCTGTTGTTTTTCCATATCAATAATTAGATGTTCACACAAGCCTTTTCCTCAAGTTATCTTTGCAACACAAATATCGACATAATATTCCATGACCTTCGTTATATAGCTTACTCTTTTCTCATTCAATTCTTTATTTAATAAGAAAGCTTTCACATTTGGATGATAAACAAGAACATGGATTTTGTTGTTTGAAAGCATGTACTTATAATTCTTTAGCCCTCTGACTACTGAAAGTACTTGTTTCATAGTCATGTAAGATTTTTCCAAACAAAAGCAATTAGTTGTTCAATGTTTTTCATCATTAACCTGAGTTAATATGGATGAGATTGTTTCAGTTCCTGTAAGTGCATACATTGTAAAATATTTATCAAAATTTAGATTTGCAAGAGTAAGAGTTTGAGATATGGCTACCTTAATTGATTCAAACCCTTCTCTCCCTTCACTGGACCAAGATAAATTCTTGTCTTTCTTTAACATAACTATCTATGGTTTTACCAATGTTGCAATATCTGGAACAAATCTTCTAACAAAGTTGATTCTTCCAAGAAAAATTTGTAATGCCTTCTTATGATGATATAATGATAGCTTTGATATGGCTTTGATCCTGAAAGGATCAATTGCCAAACCTTGTTTAGAAACAATATGACTAGGAAATTTACCTTGATGTACTGAAAAGATAGACTTTAGCGTATTCAAAGATATTCCAAACTATCTACATAACTGAAAAGATTGTCTTAGATGTATTAGATATTCTTCTAAATTTTTGAGAATACGGTAATGTCAACTAAATAAACCAGGATTAATTTTTTTAACAATCTATGAAAAGACATGTCCGTTGCACGTTGAAATGTTGTACCAGCATTTGAAAGGCCAAAAGGCATCCTTTTGTAAGCATAAGTACCCCACTTGGTGGTGAAAGCTATTTTGTGCCTATCTTCTTCTCAGACTAAAATCTTATTATATCCACTATAACTGTCTAGAAGAGATAGTCTATTTGAACCAGAAATTGTTCTCAAAATATGAACCATATTTGGAAGTGGGTAGTGATATTTTAATGAAGCTTTATCAAGATCGTTGAAATCCACACATAATATGATCTCTTCATTCTTCTTCCTAAAAGGAACAAGATTGAATACCCAATTTAAATACTTAATTGGAAAGATAATACTTGATTCGATCAACTTAGATAACTCTTTCCTCATTAGAGGCTCTATTTTGGGATTTACATGCATTTGTTTTTACCTAATTGGCTTGGAATTCAGCTGTAATTCAAAAGTGTGTTGTGCTGAACTGGGATCAAACCCTTTCAGGTCTTGGTATTTCCAAGCTAAAACATCTTTAAATTCCTTGCAAAGATTAATGAAAGAATGTTTTTCAGCTAAAGAACATACCTTTCCGAGAAATAAATTTTTACCTTCATCAACCGAGATCTCCTCATAATTATCAACATATGTTGACATCTTAGTCTTGACCTTCCTTAACTTATCGTTAGTGTTTAAGATGTATTCTTATGTGACCAAACCTCGAGGAAATTTATTTGTCTTTAATTGAACAATCTGGTCACCATATAAGTGTTGTAATTTATCTTGATTTTCTATAGAAAATTCAGCTTCTTGCTGTAAAAACCTGCCAATTCAAATTATTATCAGATATCGAAGTCCTGACAATCAACTTTATATGAGTCTAAAGTTTGCTATTTTCAATGTGTTCCAGCACTTCAAAACTGGCACCAATTACTGCAAGTCTATCTGCATGGTTATTTTCTATTCTAGGAATGGACTGGATGTTAATAGCTTCGAAATATTCCATTAAGTCTAAAACTCTATGTTTATAAGACTTCATAAATGGATTCTTACAAACATTAAAATTTCTTACTTGATTGATAACCAACTCAGAATCACGAAAAATTGGTAGCATGTTAATACCTCTCTTTCTGGCCCAAAGTAAGCCATGAATTAATACTTTGTATTCATCTACGTTACAAGTACATGAAAATTGAAGAATCAAAGCTGAGAAATACCTTTTGTTTGTTAGGGAAGTGAGCATCAAACATGCTCCTTGTCTTATTTTTATTTTTATCTCCATCGAAATGAATCTTCCAAATCCCTTCCGCTGCATTTTTTGTTTTGGACATGAAGGGAATTGGTGTTCCTCATGTGTCTTTTCATCCATAAACAAGTTTCTGCTCAAATATGAGTCTATATATAAAAATCAGACTCATTCAATTAGCAATGCATTAGAAGCATGAGGCTCAATGTCAAATCTGGCCAACGGTTCTGAATTTATAGCCTAGTTGGTTGTGGTTTCCATGTAACAATAGTAGTTCTTAAAATTCTTTGAAAGGATCATGAGCATGTTCCTCATGTGTATTTTCATCCATTAACAAGTTAGAAACACCATCCAATGCTAAAATATGAGTTGTATTATAAAAATCAGACTAGTCTAAGGCTACATAATTAGCTAATGCATGTTCAGACTTCAGTCTAAGGCTAAGTTTGTCTGCATGATATTTAGTTCTAGGAATGTAATGCATTAGATTTAGTGTGAGACTCAATGTGAAATCTAGCCAACGGTTCTGAATTGATAGTAACCTTGGTTCCATAATGTGTAGTGAAAAATAGGAAATACCAATTTGAAGAGATAATCTCCTATTTTTGCCATAATCTCCTGTTTTTGTTGTGAAAACTCTTGATAAGCATATATCAAAGTAAGGAGGTAAATCTACAATAGTAATATCTTGCAGAATCAAAACATTTGGGCAAACATGTAATGTTACCTCTAGATTTCTGATGACACCAACTATATTAGTTAGAGTTCCATCCAAATGAAGGACACTCTTTTCTGTAGGTTCATACTGCAGACCCAATTTTTTTGTAATTACTTTTGGTATAACTGTGCTACTTGCACCACTGTCCACCATATAGTTATGAACAAGATGTTCTCCAATAATCAGTGATAAATAAAATGGTGGTGGATTCTTGATGTCATGAGCATTTAAAACTTTCTTAACCATCCATTTAACCTCTTTGATGCAATCTTGTTCCATTGTTCCAAGGACTATGTCTGCTTTCTAGACTTCCTTTTCTATTGTTTTAGGAAGAATTTGCAGATTAGCTAGTTCATGAGAAAGTAAATCTTGTTGCCCTGGAATACATACAGTGTCCTACATTGAGATGTTAACATTGTTTTTTTTCATTACATCAACAATGTTAAAAGAAGAAAGATTTTTAGAGACATATTCTACTGTTTCAACATAGGCTTTGGCAAAACTGATTCTACTTCAGCTACTTTTGATATTTGAGGTATAAAAAACCTTCTTGGATCATGATGTAGCTGTTTTTGTTGTCTTTACCAGCTGATAACACCTATAATTTTTTAGGAACAACATCACTGTTAGCTGGTTTTAGGCTTATAGTTGTTTTTTATCAGTGACAATAGGTAGAAAAGGCCTATTCTGTTGTTTTTTACTCTCTGCAACCTTTTCCTGAGCCCTAGTAGTAACTGTAATGAAATAATCTTCATTAAAACTGACTAGGTTATGTTTAGGTGCCTTCTGAACCTGAGTATCTTGTTACCCACCCTCCATTTGAGGCATGTAAAATGCTTCAGGTTGAGGTTGTGCAACAAGTTATTTCAGGAATGCATTTTGGCATCTTGCACTTCATGAGGTTGATTACAAGGTTGACACCACTCCTCTAAAGCCATATTAACTGGAACTAAAGCACTAGATGAACTAGGAGCCTTTGGGTCAAACTCCCTTTGCTGATAAGTTGTCTATAATTCTAATTTTGCTGATAGGGTTGCCTAGTATGTTGATTTTGTTGATTTTACTAATAAGGAGCTTGATAAGGTCTGCTAGGTAATGTAATCCTATTCTCAAATGAAGTCATCATGTTACCCATAGTCTGCAAAGCTTTAAATACATCATCCGATGGGGCTGTAACAACAGGTTCTATAATGGTGATAGGCTACAAATAGGACTAAATTTTCCAAAAAAGGAATTGAAGGCCTTGGTGCTAATTTTTCCACTTGAATAAGTTATTTTTTTAGCTTGAATAACAATATCATAAGTTGTTGGGAGAGTATCTCATCCAATAGATTGAATCATAGATGAAATATCATTGTTTAATGCTCTAAGATAATAAAGAAAAGCATGATCAGCTTGAGGCTTGACACTTGACACTTGCTAGGATTCTTTCCCAAGTTCTAGCAAAATGAATGTTGAAACTAGACATAAATTCATGAGGAGATCTTTTAATTGTAGACAATTGTTCTATGAGGGATAAATGATCACAATTATCTTGAAATTGTTTAAGTAATTTACTCACCTAAATCATCCCAAGTTCTTATGCTCCAATCTCTAATTTCCATTGCAAGGCTTGTCCTTTAAGGGATGTGCTAAAAGTCTCAAAGCTACATCTTCATGAGTTATGTTATGAACATCACATAAGGATGCAACATCTTTGATGTGCTTTATAGGTGTAACCTGATTTTCACTAGTGAATGATGGTAAATGTTTTTATGGCAGCATTGGGAATATCATGATAAACTAGAATTACTAAAGGGCTGCCATTATTAAAAGTTACAAAATTCCTTGGTGGTTGAATAGCCATTGAAATAACTAGAATTTGAATAAAGAGATTAATATGTGGTGAAGGAAGATTAGGATGAGGGTTTTCAAAACCAAGCATTTTATAAGGTAATGTACTACCAAATCTTCTTCTTCTTACAGAATTCAAAGGTACATAAATAAACTCAAAAGGAATTCCTTTTACCAATGCTCTCGTAGTCACTTTAGGCATGGAACATGCTGCAAAAATGGTCTGAAATTACTTTACAGAGTTACTAAATAAATATTTTGATCTTTAGAATAAATTTTTGTATCTTTTTTATCAGAAAAGTGACTTTTCTTTTGTTTTAAATTGTTGTAATTTAGCTTCCGATCTGATTCATCGTCCCACTAGGCATGCCAAAAAATATTATCTCTTTAAAGTGCACCCTTGTAGAGAGATGACTGAAGGTGTTCTAATATTTCTCTGTATCTCTCTCTTTCATAGATATAATGGAAACACCTCAAGTCTGTGCATATACCTATTGTTGAGGTCAGTCTCTGATATCAAGGTCGGTTCCTTTTTTGATGTATCCTAAACTAATTTTTAGGGGTTTTGAGGGTGAAAAGATGACTGTAAATAAATTAAAAGAACTCGGGTGATACACCAAACTTGTTGAGGGCTTTGACTGAGTACATGCACAATTAATTTTACAATGGATTTTGAGTGCACAAACCAATAGTTTTCAGTATAATATTAAGCAAAACACTTGGTATTTTGAGGGAATGAATCACAACAATACAACAAGAAAACATGCACACTAATATTATGCAAATATTACTTAATTTGTAGCAAGGTAAGATGATTAATCAAGTAATTTGACATTAAAAATAAATAATAAATATAAAAATAAATAATAAGATATACACACCACTACAAATAATTGGAAAGGTAGAAATCAATTCTCATTCAAAGGGAAAAACTGGCAAAATTTGCTTCAGCAATCCTATGTTCAAAAAGTCCTCTTTTGTGCTTTTCCAATGCACACAATATATAGAAAATTATTCACCCATCCCATCCTAAAAATAGGCTAAGATTTGTACTCTCCCATGCATCCTATTTTTTATTCTTTTATCATAAATAATAAATAAATAGAAATGTGCATGCTAATTACAATGAGCCAATTAAATCCTGAGTACAAAGATAGTCTAGTCAAACTATAGTTGACTGATCTATTTTTAATAAAGTGGGATGAATAAATTGGCTAATAATAAATCTTGCTTGATGAATAAGTCTTCTTCAATGTGGATGAAACTCCTTCTTTGTATTCTTGTACATGATGTGACACCTATTCATTATCCTCTTGCATGGCATTCTGTCTTTATCATTGTTTTGTCTGTTTGCGGATGCATGCAAAAATACTCCTTCTTTTTGTAAAATTAAGGTAATTGAAAATGATTTAATTCTGTCCCTTTCACTGAAAATGGTAATTGACATAACGATGTGGACATCATTCTATACATTGTCTTTCTTTTATTTTATCACCATGTTATGAACACAATTGGCAAAGGCACTTTACAAGAAATAAGGTAATAATTCACCTTTTGTGGTATCTCCTTAGCAAAATTTAAGGTATCCTTGTAATTTTTAAGGTAAAGTACACATTTAGCTTTTTGACTTCTCATGTTCCATCGTTTGACTGAGCACATGGCATGTACTACTATGACTAAGGTCATGGGGGCCTTTACCATTTCAAACGACCACCTTTGATTTATTGGCATCATATATTTTAGACCTTATAAAGTTCAATGCAATGATATTTTAATTGATTGGGGTTTCCCCCCTTCCCACGATGGATTGAACCTTATTTTTTTGGTGGAATATTTGAACCATGGTTAAGTTGAGGGTAACTCAAAGTTTGCATTAGAATTGGTAACTTAATCTAAGCCATTGGTTTCTATCCTTTTTTATCTTCACCATCGATCAGTCTATGATGGCATTTAACTATTGGTCTAAATCTGAGCCTTTGATTTTGTATTGGAGTGATCTTTGTCATTGATGCTGAATCTGGATCGATTTAGGTTAATGCGAGGTTATCCTATGGTTACATTGAAGTTGCGTTGAAATCGATAATGGATCTCAACCATCGATCTTGGTACCTACCTATATCTTAACCATTGATCTTCTTGTAACTCAGGTTGATATGAGGTTTGCATTGAAAGTTGGTTCATTGATCTGAACCATAGATGCTAGTATTTTTACATCTGAATCGTCGATTCTTTAACTCATTTGTGAAGTTAGGTTTATGAGTGGTTAAGCAGTTAAGGTAAAACCAAATGAAACCTAATTCATTTCACTTTACATTTTTGCACTGTGGGTGAAGCCCTGGAAAAAAATTTCCTCCCACCATTGATATGTTCTTTTGAAGCTTGATTTCTTACACTTTTGAAGCCCATGAGGCTCTGTGACTTCGTGTATTTGTATAATTTTTCCAATTCTGAGTCTATGTGCAAGATATTTAGGAGATATCCACCATTTTCGAGCTCCAATTCGAGCTAGTTTTGTTGTTTTTGTGAGCCTATCTCCTTTATCATCACGAGCCTCTGTGAGCTTCTGAGATATTTGGTTGTGTTGGCTACAATCTTTAGAGATTTCTTCATTCTGATCCATCCAATGCATTGAACCTCTGGCCTTTCTAGCAAAGTCACCATTTCGAGGGTTTTGGAGGTAAGGTTGTGTCATTCCTTTCGAACAATAATTTTGAGTAATCATTTTAAACTATACATTCTGAGAAATGGTCTATTTAAGCTTCATAACCATTATTATTATGTCATTTCGAGAGTATATATGTATTTTTTGTCATTTCTTCAGCAATGTACATTCTTTGATGTGGGTTTTTCCACATTTTGTGTGATTGCTTCTGAGATATTTATTTATTGTGTCGTCATTATTTTCTAATCTAAAGCTTGTTTCAATTTGTATAAGCCATTATTTTGAAGGTAAAGCTTAGGTTCAACCTGACACGCTTTCATTGAGTTGTAAATCTATATTTTGGTTGCTCGTTGAAGAAGAGTTTGTTGTTTGGGTATTGTGGCATTCGTTTTGATCAAGCTCTTGCATTTGTTGAGGGCTTTCCCTTACTTTAAATATTAGCTAAGTATCTAAAAATGTTCTTTCCCCAAATCTGGGTGATTGGGATTCTCTATAACCTATAATGAAATAATGATATTATGGTTTTTCATTAGCTCAACAGTATTAAAAGAAGCAATAGTTTTAGATACAGATTCTATCGATTTTAAGCATAGGATTGGGCAAAAACTTATTCTGCGTCAATGATTTTGGATATCTGAGGTATAAATAACCTTCTTAGAATCAGGCTGTAGCTTATTTTTTGCTATTTTTTTACCAACTATAACACCTTACTATTTTTAGGAACATCAGCACTGTTAGTTGGTTTTGGGCATTATAGTTGTTTTAAATCAATATGACAGTTAAAGGAAGAACAACCGCTTAGTAGAATTATTTTTTACTCTCTACAAGCCTTGTCCTGAGCCCGAGTATTAACTACAATGAAATAATCCTCACTGAAAACTGACTAGGTTCTGCTCAAGTTCCTTTTGAACCTGAGTATCTTGTTGGCCACCCCTCCATTGAAGCATGAGAAATGTCTCAAATTGAGGTTTTGCAACAAGACTTATGTTTTAAAAACATAAATTAGGCACTTACACTTGAATGAGATTGATTATAAGGTTGAACCACTACTCCATAACTATATTAACTGGAACTAAAGTGTTAGATGAACTAGGAGCCTTGGGTCAAACTACCTTTGCTGATAAGGCTGCCTATATTTGATTCTGGATGGTAATACGGCTACCTATTTTTGATGGGTTTGCTAATAAGGAGTCCTGATAAGGGTCTGCTTACGGTAATGCAAGCCTAGTGCTCGATTTGAAGTCATCTTGTTTCCCATAGTCTGCAAAAGCTTTAAAAACATCCATCTGATGAGGGGGATGCAAACAACAGGTTCTATAA
>JAHRHJ020002015.1:0-15414 GCA_019776745.2 Taxus chinensis | reverse complement strand
TAGCTTGATCTGAGAGATTCCTTTTGGCTCGGTAACAACTACCTGAATAGAAAACAAGACCACCAAATAAAAAATTAAACTATATATGCAGTGGACTGCCTAGCGTATTCTAGATCTAGGAAGTGTGATACTCTCGAGATGGTTGTTAAGCCACTGTCTAAAACAAATCAATGTTAATGATAAAGGAAATCGTACTATAGTTAAAATGATTTAGGTATCTCATTCGACTATAATAAGAAAATTCATTCTCAACAGGCTAAGCTATGCTTGAATCTAAAGGTCAGGATGTCTCTCAGGTTACTGGAACTAGTCAAGGTCTTGTTCTAGGTTGTTTTGGGTATTTTGTAGAGGTTTTAAGATCTATTCTTGGTCTGAGGGTAAAAACATAGAGACCAACCTCAGTCTGGTATGACCGGGTGTCGATTTACGTTAATCGGCGATGGTTATGTTTAACCGATGTTGGTATGGTTGGGGTACAGAAAACTTAATAAAAAACATAGTGGGGTGACAAATTTGGGTCTAAATGAAAATGGAAAGGGCAATGGCAAGGTCCATGTGGGTCTTAGTTGTGCTCAGGGATAGTTTTCAATAGGGTATGGGTAGTTTAATGGTATGGGTGAAATATTGATCAAGTTTGTATGAAGGAAAATGATGGGTAGTTTGGGAATGCAAGTAGAAACTAATAACAGAAGTAAAAGAGTATACTAAAATGACAATGGACAAATGTTGGTTAGACAAAATACTTACTGTTATATGAGCTTGATTTCTAGTTAGATATGGTAGTTGGTTAGATGGATGGAGCTTTGGTGTGGTGATGGAACTTCCCCGGATGCTCCCGTGAATGCATGTGGATCTGTGATTGCTTCTGTTGTTGGTTGTAGATGCTCTGATGCGTGTACAAATGTTGGTTTTTCTTGTATGTAACTCTTGTTTTTTCCTTTTTCTCTCATAAATGTGCCAATGACCTGGAAATAAGGTTGTTTTGGGGATTAAATGGTAACTGGAAATGGTTCTAGGTTGACCGGTGTTGGTTAGGGTGGGATTTCCTTGGTTTACTAAACTAAGGAGATCCTCTTGATTTTCTTGGATCTGGTTCATTTTCTTCCACGGATTAGAATGGAAGCTTCCTTTCTAATGGGTGGGAATGTGGTTAGAGGGAATGTAGGTTTTTGATTTTAGGTTTTAGGTAGGTCTTATTTAGTTATGGAAAAATACTAAGAATAGGTCTTAGGGTGAGGTGGCTAGATGAGGTGTATAGGTGAGGTGGATGGTGGATATTATCCAATTAGGATATTTTAAATAATAGATATTATGAGATCATGAATTAATTTAATTAATTTAATTTAATTAATATTAGAGTGTGGTGAAAGGGGCCATGGTTAGGTGAGTGTGTTCGAGTTGGTTATTTTTTCGAGGGAACAAGGGGAGTGTGACCCAATTTTGGTGTCTACACTTTACAAAAATTGGAACAGTCACAAACAAAATGCTTCAAACTAACTTAAATATTCCTTCAACTAGAAGGTGTGTATCAATCGAGGCTCAAAGACACACGGTTTCATACACTCTTCAATAATTCAACATAAAGGATCATGCTAAAGACTCAATTAAATGTTGAAAGTCCATGATTCATCACACCTAAGATACATTCATAGACTTACAAACAATCTTTGTCACCCTAGAGAAAGTAGTCTGATTTTAAATTGTTTATTTCATTACAAGATGAAAGCTCTTGTCAAAATGAAATTGTAAATACTAGAATACTACCACAGGGATAAGATATTATGTGATTTAGAGGGTTTTCAACATAAGATTGCAACAGGAACAAGCAAAAACTATTTGAAAACATCCTTAAGTAAGAGCAAACACAATTGTGCTCATGATCAACACAAATTCATTTCAAGGTTCATTAGATTCATCAATAGGGGAGAGTTTCTTGAACAATCTCAGACCTTTTCAATGGCTGTAAACTTGCAACCATTTTCACATGATTAAATATAAAACACAGGAAAAATAAATAGGTTTCTCAGACGGTCTCTCGGAAATATGGTTTTTTCTCAAACTTTCTCAGAAAAATTAACCCCCCTTATGCAAGATTAATCTTGTTGCATTCATACAATTTCACTCTCTCACTCATCCAAAATTTCCCCCCCAAAAGTATAAATCTTCAAGAGAATATTCCTCTTTAAAACATACATTTTAATCATGTTTATTCCCTTGAAAATATGTTACTTTATGTTGCTAAGGTGGATAAATTATGAATTGATCACGTTTCTCAATTCCTCAACTATGACCGGGATGCCATGTCATAGCTTTTGACTATCTTTTTAATCATTATTTTATTTTCTCATGCAAGAAATCCCCTTTTTAATAATTCTTAGGTTTCTCCATATGGCTTGATCTAACAAGAAATCCTTTTCACCTTCGAGAATACACCTTGAGGAATAGATACTTGCATTCATGCCTCTCAAAAATGAGTGTCCCCATATGGATTATACGACATATTTGTGCTGCGAGTCCAAGTCGGACAAGTGTAAAGAGGAGCCAGTGGAATCCTCCATGTGTCTCCTTAGTGCACATGTAAAGGTGAAGTCCAGGGGCAGGTTCGCAATTGAGTGTGGGTCCTTGAAAATTCCAAGCATGGGAAGGTCCAGTGGAAGCTTCCACATGTCTTTTTAGTACAACTTCAAAGATGTAGTCTAGAGGTGGGTCCTCAAATGAGCGCAAGCTCTCCATGTGCCCTGGGCCCAAGAAATTTCCTCGGCCATTAAAAAAGTTTCATTATAAAGAAGAGCCAGTGAAAGCCTCCATGTGTCTCTTCGATGCTCTTTTGATATGGTACACAAAAGTGGAGACCCCCAAACAAGTGCGGGCTCTCCACGTGTCTCTGGCCTAGACAAGTTTTACCAGCCATTGAAAATTTTTAAGAACTTAGTGGAAGGTGTCATGTGCCTAGGGTCTGAGAAAGTTGCGTCAGACACTTGAAAATTCTAATTACTGTAAGATCTAGCAGAAACCTCCACGTGTCTCTTCAGCGCTCTTTCAAAATTAAAATTCAGGGGTAGGTCCCCAAAAAGGCACGGGCCCTCCACATGTCCTGGGATTAAGAAATTTTCCTCATCCGTTGAGAATTCTCAGTATAAATAGGATCCAGTGGAATCCTCCACATGTCTCCTTATCGCATCTCTAAAGGTAAGACCGAAAGACGGATCCTCAAATGAGCACAGGCCCTACACGTGTCCTTTTTTACAATAGGATCATTAATGGAGGTAGAATTAAATGCATTTCTTTACAGCTGTTAACTCTATTTTTTACAATTTCAAATTTCAGTCATCCACATGGAAAAGATATTAGTTGAGGTAGGCTTAGGGGTGGCCCTTTTCATTTTATACTACTTAGAAGAATTGTGTGATTTTAAACATTCTGGCCCGCCCACCCCACCCACTTTTAATATAGGTTTGACACGTGGCTTTCCTACTGTGCTGGTGGAGTCATAGATTATTTTTACACATTTTTACCTTTTCAAAACAAATCCAAAGTTTCCAAAATACCTTCGGGGACCCGCCCTCCCACTTTCGATGTAGACTCAACACATGGCTTTATTTGGGAACTTGCAGGGTTGCGCATCACTCTTATACCTTACTCCTGTTTTCAAAACAAAGCTAAAAGTTTAAAAGTCATCCATTAAATTGTCTAACCACTTTTAACTTAAAAATGACCACGTGTCCACTTGCAGGCTCTAGACAGTTGTTTTACACTTTTACACCTTTCACCATAATGGCTCAATATTCCCAAAATGGCCTGCCTTCCTACAACCGCTTGTTTTATGACATGTGTGCATATTCAAGGTCAAAGTAAGAATTTTACTTTGCCACTTCATATTTTTGAATAGCCAATCAGAAATTATTAGAGCCATGAAACCAATTTTGCATTTTTTATAAATGTAACAAAAGTGACAAGTTCACCAAAAAGACTTGTCGTGCCACATCCAATTAAAGACGACCACGTATCCATAGATGTTGGGATAGGATTTACAGAGGAGACACAATCATGGATGATTCGCAACAACAAAAATTTTCTCCATGGAGAGAAGACTGTAAATAATACCAAGACTCAATGTGATCCATGACCTAAGAAAAAGACTGGCAATGACATCTAAATGAAGGAGAAAGTTTTCATACATCCATACAGGGAGACAAAAAATATTTCTAATCAGGAGGGATGGAAATTTTAAATAAAAAATGGGAAAGGTTGTAATTGAGAACCAATAGGAGGAATGAGTCTACATAATCCCTTTGTTTGTTTAGGTTTCATTCAGAATGTCGATATATATCAGATTATAAATTATATTCTACATGCACCCACATTGATGATTTCTTAATTTGCATTTCACCACTACCCTAAGGCTTATTTTTCTGGGATGTCCTGAATATTCCAAGTCTCTTTCTTTACCATGTTCATGATTATTGAAAAAAAATTCATGAGAGGCTTTGACTTCATTTTTTTTCTATTTCATTATGAAATATTTGGGCATTAAATGAAGAATCAAATATAACCTCATGCTTATCTTGAACACTCATAGCACGAGATAGTATATCAAGGCAGAGCTCAAAATCTTATGTTTCTTTTGCAACTTTCAATATTTATCACACAAAATCCTTCTTAAAAAATACAAAAATCTCATCTTCACATTCATTCGGGGAATCTTCATCTTGATATTCAAGGAATTTTTTTGCATATGTGGATTCATTAACCCAAATTTCATTTAATTTCATTTATTATTCATTATGGGAGGCCTCATTTTCAAATGAATCAAAGAATTTTGTTTCAAATTTTTCATCATAGATGAAATTTTACTCTTCAAATGGAAATGATAAATATTCAATTTCATCATTATATCCATCAATCCTCATTTCATTAGAGAAATATAATTTCTCATATTGATTTGTTTCATCATGGCATTTTTTTGAATCATCTAAGAAGTCAGAATTAGATTCATACATGTCCTACAATTCTATGGCTTGCATAAGGAATTCAATGTTGAGTTGATGTTGTTTTGTTTCTTATGTATCTCTCATCATCTCTTCTAAATATTTCTCTATCAAATTTTTCAAGGAAGCATTAGATGTGGCTTCTCTTCTTCATGAATTAATTGATCAATAGAATCATCATCTTCGAATAGGAATGACAACACCACTTCTTCATGAACAAATGCATTGGCTGATTTTTTAGTTTGGAACTCATAAATAATCACTTTATATTCTTCATGGACTGTATCATCTGGTAATTCAGGGCTATCCTTTTCTAACTTAATATTTCTCTACTCTCCTTCATAATCAATACCCCATTGGAAAGGAATGTTTGATCCTATCAAGATAGGAATTTCATCCTCCTCTTTAGATGTTGTGAAATAATTCATATTACCATTATCTTGGTACAAGATGTTAGCTCTTGGATTTCCTGAATTTTGACCATATATCTCATATTTTTCACTGGAAGAAAAGTTTCCATATCTCCCTTAATAGTAATGTTTGCGGAAGACCAATTCATCTAGATTTTTCCTCCCAATTCTTGGCAAAATACTCTACTTAGCAATATTCCAAATGATGTTAGAATGTATGCTACCAAGATAGTCAATAACATCTTCTTTCTTGGAAATTTTACAAGAGCCACCCATGCATCCTTGATCTTCCCCAAAAGTGGGACTTTATTTAACTCCATGGAGTAACAAGAGCCATTGGCCAATGTCAAGGTAATTATGAGAGCATTGGAAACCTTTATATGGGCATTACATTATCAGAAGAACCTAAGTCTATTATATAATTATTCAATTAGTATCCTCCCATGAGAAGGGAGAGATAGAAAGGATCAATCTTATTATTCTTTGATCCACTCATAACAAGCATGTTTTGCGATGGAGGAGCACAGTGAGGAGTGGGTAGTAGTCTTTAGAACTAGGAGTCACAGTATTGGATTTGAACCACTACCCTTGATATGATGGATAATCTTTTCAAATTGTTATGGGTGAGTTTGTAAAAACTCAGATTCAGAAATATACACTTTGGACTTGTTCATATGTTCTATGATATCAAAATGGATGTATGAAGGTGAGGTAAAATGAGAAGATGCTTGAGGATAAAATTCTGATTTTTTAGGCACACTAGAAGCTCTTGAAGGACTATATTTTGTAGAAGCAGAATTAGAATTAGAAGGAGAATTAAGAGACTTACTCAGAATAGAAAATGGCCTCTTACTTTCCATGGGATCCATTTCTCCAATACAGAATCCATGGAGGGTGGAAGTGGAGATAATCGACTGATTATTTTTTTTTGTAGAGTTGCCACCTGAGAATCTTATTTCTTCTTATTATTTGTAGCAGTGGAGGAAGAATATCCTTTTTTAGACTGATAACAAGTGAATACTTAACATTAGAAACTAGATGCATCTTTGTCATCATCTTCTTCACCTCCTAAATATTCACATAATCTACTTTGTACATCATTATTTGCTTCTTCAATCTCTAGGACATCATTTTCCTCACTTTCTTGTTCAATTCCTTCTTCATCTTCTTGAGTTCTACAAATTGCATTGATAGGTGGAGCCTCCAAGGAAAGCCTTTGGGGTGCTCCTGCAATCTGATTTCTGTTATGATTTTGATGGGATGTTCATTGGGAAACCTCCCTCTTCATCATCATCAATTCATTTTCCAATTTCTGAAATAATGAATTGGTTCTCTCATCTTTAGGATTCTGGGCCTTTTCCTTCATTGAATGATTCTTGATCTTTCCTGATAAGATGAGGTCATCTTCCACTTCAATGGAAATTTCTTGAGCATTATCTAAATATCTTGGTTGAACTCTCTGTAGAAACAAACTCACTTTAGGAATTTTTCTATTCATGAATAACCGTTTCAAATTATCAGTAGTAGGAAGATAAATGATGGGAATCTTATTGACTAATTTGTTGAAATTTTTCATGAAATATCTCATAGATTATTGATGTTCTTTCTTCATTTTTGTTAATTAAGAAAGGAGGACATGAAAATCTTCCACCATTTTAAATATAGCTTCAAATTTAGTTTTCATTTGATCCCATCCTATAATGGAACCTCTTGGTATATGATAAAACCAATTAACAACACCATATTGAAGTGATTCAACAAAAGAAAATACAATACATCTTCATGAGAAAATCCTAACACACCACATGGAGTTATGAATGTAGCAATATGCTCATCTGGATTTTGTTCACCATCACCTCTAAACTTGGGGAAAAAAATTCTTGAACCTTTAAGAAGTTCATGGAGTGGTGGAGCCAAAGCCAATGGGTCAGTGTTATGTCCCCAAGGGAGAGGTCCTTGTGCTGCCATGTCAAGTTTTCCTTCTTCTTATTATTCTACAAATTATTCCCTTTATTATTCTTATTCATCATCACTTGGGAATTTAATGTTTAACGGTGGTTGAAAGATGGGAGAATCAAGAGGGTTTGTAGGAGTTTGGATAGGATTTCTAGGAGTACCACTTGATGAATCAGATGGGGATGAAGCTTGAGAGAAGTAGTATAGATTATCTCTGATTTTTTCTTGTTGATTTTGTAAATCCTCAAAAGTGGGGTCAACAATTCCTCTCAATCTATTCAACCTAGGTATATCTTTTTTCAGCCAGTTTTGGATTCAACTCAAGGTAAATTATTTTATACTCACTCTTTTTGTGGGAATTTGGACTTTCAAAATTCTGATTTTTTTTTTTTTTTATTTTATTTTTTGGATTTTTTGGAATCAATATTGGGTGTAGATATGCTAAATATCCCCATGGTGGGTGCCAAAAACTGTTGACGAAATAATTTTTCGGGTGGGAAAATTATGGGATTTCACCAACACTCTAGGACTAGGTCCCTCTACTTGAATGGGGAAGCTCCATTTATTGAAAAAAGGAAAAAATATAAACTAAACTAATCAACTAGGGGTGGCCCATCAACCAGGGATCACACATGTGGTACTTCCCTAAACCTATGGAAAAGTTCTTATATGGAATAAAAGGGATGAAAATTTCTTAGAGAAAGGTAGGAAAGAGAAAATAAGAGGGGGTTTTTCACAATAAATAGCATAACTAGTTTATTGTTTAAAAACTAGAAAATTTCACTTGAATCAATGATAAGAAACCATTCACAATCAGAAAGAGGAACAATCAACAAGAAAATAAAAAGTTTTATTGCATCATGTTGCAACAATTTATTAATGCTCTTGGAGTATAGTTGAGATGGAGAGGAAACAATAGAAAGAGAATAGAGGAAATTTCAAGGTCACTTGTTCCTAGAAAGAGTATGGGAGCTAGTAAACAAGAATTAACCATCCCTTTACAATGAGGAGGCCATATCCTTTTATAGTTTACAATTCAACTCTTCCTCTACCCACCACATGACTTTTCATGTTCCTATTCAACTTGTGATTTTTCATTATCCTAGGAAAGAAAAAATTAAGTACCCCTCTTATAATTTGAGGAAGTACTTTTACATCTTGTAAATATTTCATTGTCACTTAAATGAATAACATGAAAAACATCATGATCATTTACATGAGGAATTAGAGGGAAGAATAGGAGAAATAATGAGAGAGGAGAGGAAGAAATTCTCCAAATCATGGATGAATATGCCTCTGCCCATTGATGTAGATCAGCTCACAATGTGATGAAGATCAAAATTTGATCCATGATGACCCTCCGCAACACTATGATACACTGATGAAAATATCTCTATGAAAAAAAATTAACGATCTCTCCCTTTAATAACTATTTAAATGATGAACCTATGCAACACTGCTTGAACACGATAAAAAGAGAAGTGATGAAACATTGCCCCATCTCTGCAACATTGCATATTTTGAGCTCATGCCTTGATTGATTGTCCAATGTAATGGGAAGTGAAGAAAATTGAAGAGGATGAGGGAATATTTATCTCACTTGAATAAACATTCAAACCTTTGAAACACTGTAATTCCTCACAAAATGCCAAGTTCTTGATGAACTTGAGACCATTGCCTACACAATTCAACCTGATGATCCGAGGGCCTTAGGAAAATGGAGCCATCCATGAGATGAATGAAGAAATTACCTCATCCATGTAATGAGTGAAGGTTAGGTATTTGATGGAACATGATTCAATCCTTTGATCAACCCATCCAACGAAGTGAGAAACACACTGAGACCAAATGCTCCACTATGACCAAAATTGGGAACTAAGAAGGATTGTCTCCTACTTGAGACACAATGCCATTATCCACCCTCTTAAAATCATGTTTTTTCCTCCATGAAGGTTAAAATTAGTGAGGAATGGAGGATGAATAACCATGATAATTTTTATCCTTTTCCAGACACTTACTATTTTTAGTAAGTTCTTCCTAGGTGACTAGTTTTGGAATTCATTGAATTGTCACTTTTGAGCACTTTTCCTCATGGGGAATGAATTAGTGTCTTGAATCCATTCATCCTTTATACCTAATACTATTATTAAGTGTCCTTGAATCTATACTTACTAAAAATATACATTGGTCATGGGTGTCTAATTGGGCCAAAAAAAGGTCTCCAAAAATTCTACTTCTCACCGAGATGCTTTGCTCCAATTTTCAAGGGTTTCTCTTGTCTAGATATTCATAAAAAAAAAGTGAACTTATTGGTGGTTTTTTTTATTCTATAAAGAAATAATTAAAAATAATATTTCTCATAACTCCAATTCTACCCATTTTCAATGTTCAAGATAGTATTCATTGGAAAGATAATTTTTGAGGATCTCATGCTTTGATTTTTAGCTCATTTGTCTTGATACAACTCTGTATATCTGAGGGAAGAATTTTTTCATGGCTGTAAGTTTTAGATGACCATAAAAATTAGAGGTAATAAATGAGGTCATGTAAAAACTCATCCAAAATGCATTCATGTAGGGAATATTTAGTTTGAATCTCATGGAAAACAGAAGCGAGGATTTGCAGATATGAGAAAAAGTGTGATTTTGGGCATGGGGTTTTCCTGGTGGAAACTTATCATGACCTAGGTTATATTAGAAATAGAGGGAAATAATTTCAAAATGGGCTCCAAAAATGTCGAGGATGATTTAAAAATTCAAAAGTTAACTCAGGTTAAGGAAACTCACCTCTAGACCCACTTTTACACTTTCCTCTTAACCTAGATTGAGGATGAGTTGGGAAATAGTAAATGGGTATGGGATCCTCTCATTTCCATTACCAAATTTAGTAATTGACCATGGTTATAACAAAAATGAGGAGGGGGACAAATGTTGATGATCCAGGTGAGTTGAAAACAAGACCTAGAAAGCTAGTTTGAGTTGGTAAATTTTGGGAGAGGGAGTGAATATCCATGGTGGTAAAAATTTTTCACCCAATGAAATATTTCACCAAGTTAAAAGGTACACCAGGTGTGAAAAATGGTTCCAAGGGTAAGATTCATCATGGAGAGGAGGTGGTTAGAAGGTGTGAGTTAAAAATTTTCACCTAACACATCAAGGATGTCACTTAAGTGATGAAAAAAAACTTCTCCCTTGCGGGCACACTTTTTTTCACCTCATACATTTTTTCATCAGGTGAAAAGGTACATCAGACCCTCCCGTGCAAGCCATGGGTCATGTTGATCATGGGAAGGGGACCATTTTAACTTTTGAGTGCATAACACTCACCTAACCACCAAAGTGACTTATTAAGTGACAAAAACTCAAAATGTTCCTCTCCTCACCTTGGTGGCACATTTTTGCATTCATAATTTACCTTTTCACCAATTGCAAATGTTTAAAAATCATCCATGAGGTAAAAAAATGTGAAGTGGATACTTTTATAAAGCTTTCCTTCACCAATAACTATCAAAAATAGATAAATGAGAGTGATTTTTTCTGTCAGAGCTTCCTTAAGAGTTACCTATGCAAACCTTATATCATTTTGACTCAAAAATTTCTTTTGATCCATACAAGTTTTGGGAGATAATTATTTATGAAATTTGAAATTTACCCCCATTATGACTCTACTGAAGCTTATACACCAGTGAAAGGGACTTCCACCAAAAAATGATAATAAAAAGGGAAAACTACACCTTGTGATTAAAGAGGAAATTTCATAGGTCACATTGAGCTTTAAAGAAGGCCTTAACTCCCCATAAAACTCATAGAATGCTCATTTTAATCCTCATCAGGGTCAAGAATATTCATCTACATAGTTGAAAGAATATCTCAAAATATAGATAGTAGAATCTCCTAAAAAAATTTACAATGTGAAGTAGGCATCCTTATCTTTCTGATGAGTATTTTTTAACTTCACAAAATATCCTGAGGTTCCTGAGCCATTCAAAATAAGCCGACTAGATTTTTTACTACTTTGATTTCCCTACATTGCACTATAAGTAGTCTAGTGTTGCATAGATTGTTCCTAAACCTATTTTTCCTTACAGAAGTTTTTGAAACTACCTATAATGAACTCATATCTCTATCACACACTGCTTGGATCGATTATCTCTTCTTGTTTCATCCCCAGAAGGTGTTGTTTCAACATGGGTTAAAATGAATCCATGAATTAATACCCACCCACTTACCTACACAAGAAACACACTTTACAAATATATTTATCACATCCATCTTGGACATGATGGGGTTTATGTAGTCAAAAATTGGTCAGAGGGAAGGTTTACATTACCTAGTTAAGGTATTTTTAAGTTTGGGATTAGTTTTCATTGAATTTGTTTTTAGTTTTTCATTGTATACATTTAACATGACAACACATCCTAACCTCGTAAACCTCCTTAACCTTTTCCTAACCTATTCCCTTGTCCTTATACCCAAAAAATCAAATTTTGGAAGTGGTTGAAACCACTTCCAAGTAGGTTGATCCAATTTTCCTAGATCGTTAGCAATTCTAACTAAATCACTGGTGATTATAAAATAACCATCAAACTTGTTGTTTTCGGATATTTAACATTCCACAACAAATATCTATTGTATTCAATACTAATACGACATAAATAATAAAATTCATACATTTTAATCCATATTACGTCCCTAAAAGATTTTGTAACCTCCTAAGTTCCCCACAACTCCATCAACACTTATTTAACATAAAAGGTATGTTTTATTTGTCGATTTTTATTCTTAAATCCTTTTCATATCACATAACATCCTTAATCAATCATTAGATAAATAAATTTGATTCATACTTACATCATATCAAGGAATAAAAATTTTCACGAGAATCATTGATGATTCATGCTAAATCACAAGTGATTGCACATAATCCCTAGGATTCATTTTCATTTTATAATTTTATCATATTTATCTCATTTAAAATTATTTTAAAATTCTATTTTTATCTAATACATATATTTAAAGATATGCTTCCCTGTGGATGATAGTTCCAAGTTAATCATACCCCATTACCAGAATCTAAAAATTTTGATCATGAAACATCCCTTCATGTGAGATCCATTTGACATCACAAACAAAATCAACCTATGCTCCATTGCTTTTACTCCCGGGATTGAAGAAATTGAAGAAAAACTTGAAGTTATATGTGAAATAAAAGATGAAACAAAACAAGATTAGTTCGAGTACTTCTTGGAATTTGAGCTCATTTATCGCTTACTAGGGACACCTATCAAGTAGAAGATGATATTTCCATTCTCTCGAATTCTAATCATGTTTTCATTATCTTATTTCATATCATATGACTTGATTATAGACATGAGTTGACATCCCTCGAGGAAGGCCATTGGTTCATGAGATATGTCATTACCAAGTAAATATTTTAATCATAATATAATATTTTTTTTAGATGTCATTTAATACATTTCCTCTCATTTGGTGGAAGGATTCTTTTGTATTGTTCGTATACCCACTCACCTCGGCATTTAATTTGTTAGCATAGGTATCATTAAACCATGTTACTTTTAGAGTTTTTGGTATTTTATTATAATATTAATAAATTATAATTCACCTGAAATATATTTATAAAAGGAGTTGAGAGAAAAATAAAATCAATAGAAATATCTTATAACCCTATATACGATGGATACATTAATTTTATTCAAATATCTAAAAATCTTTTATAATAATTCAGGACACTACAAATTTCCCTTCTAGTCAAGAATGGAATATACCCTCAAAATAAAATTAAAGTAAGAATTGGCTCCTAATAATGGTTATAAATAACTCAATAGGTAATTTTGTGTCAAAATCATATAGTTTTTTACCCAAAAACACTCTTCTATTCTCCTAGGGTAGAAAAATCACTCCCATAGTCTTAATTTCCACTTGGTGGGTGACATTAGCATCCTAAAACAACATTAGTGGGATTTTGAGAATTATTTGTCCCCTTGTATTTTCACCATGGTAAAAATGTGAAAAAGGGGACCCCAAAGTGTGCTCCCCCATTTATTTTCAAGTTTAACCACTTAAAAACTTGACTTGAGGTTTTAGGCAGGGTGTATGAATGAGTTGAGCTACAAGGCCCACTTTTAATTATACATGGACCATATGGAGCATTCTTGAGCACATGATTTCCCATTGGATTTTACCCAATTTTAAAGGGGTAATTGGGAAACCATCAAAGTGTTCTCTCCAATGTTATTTTGTTTCTCACAACTTTCCCCATGCAACATTTGCACCTATGGAAGCTCTAATCTTGCAAGTAATATAACTTCATGCCCTCACCTCATAATATGCTAACCCAAGGTGCATTTTCAATACATTTATGTCCCCTTATATTTAACCAGGTTTAAATACATCAATGGGGACATAAAATTGGGCCCCACATCTACCCATTTAGGCCTGGTCATATTCAATCCTAAATTTAAGCCCGTTGAAGCCATTTTTTACGCCCCTCCATCTTATTCACATTGAATAAGAAGTTCCACTTGTCACCATTTGGTGAAAATAAAACTGGGGGTGTAAAAATTTTCCTCCCTTTCCTATTTTTCTCTCTTTCACTAGTGTGAATCCATGCCAACCATCCCCTAACTATGGTTAAGCTATCAAGTCAAGTGGTGAGTTGAAACTTGCACATGAAATGACTAACTCCTCCTACCAAAACATGGTCAATTTCAAAAATTCAAAGAGATATGGTTTTCCCTATGAGAATCCATTTTTACATATTTATGTTGTTTGTTTTTCCAATAACATCAAGCTCCTAAAACTAAAAAATAACTTGTATCTCTTAAACGGTACAACCAATTTTGATCAAAATTTACCACTACATTCCTTCCATGAAATCATTCAAGATGATTATAAGACAATTACCATTGTTTATATATTTAATTTCTAGTATGAATTTGAAATTTTCAGCCCAAGAATTTTCATTTTTAGTGTTAAAGAATTTTGGTGAAAGAAAAAACTCAAAAATTGGAGCAGAAGGTCATGAAGCAAAACATAAAAAATTGAAACCCATTTCTTTTCAACTGACACCTAGAATAATTCCATCTAAAAATAGTAGGTATGAAAGGATTCATGTGTCGATATATATAAATTTTCTACAAAAGGTAAAATTTCATCATCTTTGTTACTCTTAATAAGCAAACATCATCAAAAATTCAAAATTGGGAATACTTAATAAAATAGCCATCCTAGTTAGGACCTACTAACGATAGAGATTCTTGCAATAGGGCTTGGATAACTTGTATGAACTCATGTTCCACCCATATCAATAATATTTTCCATAAATGTAAGTTTGGGAAGTTTTTTCATGGTTCAAACTAGAGATAAATCCATCACAGGCTCCCAAATCTTAGTCTCCTTGTGAAGTCCAATACTGTGTGTTTCAGTTCATTATAACAATCACATAAAGATGTTCATCATGTTCAATTGATGAAGACCATGAAATAAAAGTGATATCAAATAGGTTTTGTAAATAAAAATACATTTTCATTAATGAACATTTGAACAAGATGGTACCTGGGTTTGATGACATTTATTCCATTGAAGAAGGAAATATCCTTATCACTAAGGTGAATCGGGAGGCTCTAGACTAAGTATATGTAATCTCTAGACCAAATACACGAGAATATCTATACCAAAATCTTGATGAAGTATTTTAACCTTTATAAACATGAATTAAGCCTCCAAAGTGAATAACAATGATGCTCTTGCCTCATATCCACAACTCCTAATGTGCCTCAACCCAAGACCATCATGTTTTCAATATCAAGAAGTCATCACAGGTCCACTTAATATAAGTATCACAAAAATGTGTTTGAACACTTATTCAATTCTTTGGAGTATTCCCATGTCTCACAGAAGGAGGATATTGTAACCAAATTGTCTTAGTGCAATGGGTGGTAAGAAGACAAGAATTTAATTTAGAGAGAAATCATTGTATCTAGAGGAGAAGACCTATTTCAATGAGGAATAGATGAGAAAAAGCATGTTTGATCATCTTGA
>JAHRHJ020002014.1:0-15421 GCA_019776745.2 Taxus chinensis | reverse complement strand
CCTCTATAAAAGGAGAGGTGAAAACATTCATAATATTTCTAACCTCTAATATGAAACTTTCCCATGATCATTTTATTTGTAACTCAATCTAGTATGCAAATTATCATCTGATTTATTTTCCCGTTCAAGGCAGACAATTTCCCATTGTAAAAAAGTATACTTTTAACTCTGCCAATTGCTACACTACATACCATCAATGACAAGGATCAAGCCTTATGTATTTTTTCTATTTTATAAGGTAGAGGTACCATTCCCCATGATTTCCAATATACTTTATAGATATATTAACAATTATTAAGTTCAATCGTTGTATCAAATGTGTGTGTGTATGTTATTCTATAGGAATCATTGAGGAAGAATATATGATTGATATATGAGAATGGGCATATGCTTATTCAATACATGCAATATTGAACTTTATTATTATAAAACCTCTATAAAGGAAGTGGTTAAAAATTTGAGAATATTTCTAACTCTAATATAAAATGTTCACACGAATGATTGTTTCTAACTCAACCCATGATTCAGATTATCATCTTGTTTACTTTCCTGTTCTGGTTGGACAATTTCCCATTGTAGAAAAAATATACTTTTAACTCCTCATTAGTTTTCCTTTTATATAAGGTATAAGGGTCACACCCCATGATTTCTAACATAATTTGAATAGGTATTTAAATGATTAAGTTCAATCATTGTATTGATTGTGTGGATGCCTTTTCTTTTCAATGAATCATTGAGGAAGAATATATGATTGATATATGAGAATGGACATATGCCCAATCAATACATGCAATATTAAACTTAATAATTATCAATCCTCTACAAAGAAAGTGGTTAAAAAAATCTAAATATTTCTAACTATAATATAATGGACATATGCACATTCAATACATGCAATACATGCAATATTGAACTTGACCATTATAAAACCTCTATAAAGGAATTGGTTAAAAAATTAATAATATTTCAAACACTAGTATACAAATTTCAAAGGAATGATTGTTTCTACCTCTACGAAAGTGTTTTATAAAACAATCACAAGAATGATTATTTTTAGATCTACCCATGATTTATATTATCATCGAGAGAGATCCAACAAGAATCTACTTCCCATGTTGAAACAAGTTTAATTCTCTCTGAGTATTCCCATACTTAGAGATTTTTCACTATTTCCCATTCTAAAACAAAGTGAATTTTATTATATTCCTCTGTGATACATATTTTATGAACTGCCAATTCAATACAAAGAAAAAAATGTGTGTTTGTCAAAGAATGGGCATATTCCCATTGTAAACATTTAACTACAAGAAATAATGAACTTAATCATTTTAATACCTCTAAATATTATAAAACAAATTTAATTTTCTTATAATTAAACTTCTAACTTTTGTTTACATATATTCTATAATATGAAAAGAACTTAGGAGAAAACTATATGAAGGATGTACATCTTAATACTAGAATAAAGTAAACATTGTTTAGAATTAACGTATACAATGACTATAATGAAAAGAACAAAAAAAATCATAGAGGATATTTACCTGGAGGCGTAGTTAGACATTTATAATAGTGTTGGATCGTGATCTCCTGCTTTTGATTCTCCACAATAAAGATAAGTGAGGACCTATTTGTATTATTTGTTTCCTTTCATGCATTTTTCCCACCGTATAATATTAATATAGGGGACACATTAGTGTTGCATCTCTAAATCATGTGATCCCAAACATGCACTAATCTCTCATATTTGAAAGGATGTTCAAGGATGACAGCTCAAATTTAATTGGGGTTGATAACATCCAAGGGATCTTAATTTTTCCAATATATTTCCATTGTAACATATTCCACCTCCACAGTGGTTAAATTATGAACACCATATATGGTAAAAATCACCGACATCCTTTGAAATGCATGTTCTGCATTCAAAATTCGGTAAAAACCTTATGAAATTATAGGTGATTTTTTAACTTTTTTCATGTATATTTTTATAGCAGTATCAAATAAGCTAGCTTGTACTGCTGAAAGTATAAATATGCAGACACAACTCATTGTAATTCACCCAATGACACATAGAATCTCAAGAATATTTTTTTGTGAGACAATACTCACAAGGTTATAGATATCAGCAATTACAACTTCTACAGTGAGTGACGGAAAATGGAATTTCAAACCTCTCAATGTTCTACTAAGCAAAAAAGGATAAGAAGATTGACAAGTGAATTCATATGTATCTGGAATCCTTGCTTGAGAATTTGTATTATCCGCAGTCACATAAAATTTAAGTAGTTCAATAGTAGGTTTTGAATAATTTGGCAAATTGATTTCCCCTAATAGTGTTTTTTCCTTTTTATTTTTTTCTTCTCTTCTCTAAGATCTTGACATAGTTGAGAAAAATGTGACTCATGGATGGAAAATTTTTCAATCACATTTAATACATTGCATCCTATATGTGCAACATATTCTGGAAGTATTCCCAATATATAAGGCATAAATTTGGCCCTTGTTGTTCTACCCTGCTTTACTCTTTTGGAATAATCTTGTAGACAACATTGCATTAACAGCATACTCATCTCGGAACCAAAATTCATCACTCATGAATTTATCTACAAGGACATCTAATTATTCATATTTCATACCTTATGTGTATCTTAATAGTCCTGTTATAAGCAGATCTAATAAATTTGGCTTGAAATCCAAGTCTTTTAATTTTTTATTTTTTTGCTACAAGGAAACCCCCCATTGATATACAAATGAAACAATAGAACCCATTTTTCCCAAATTTCATCTGGGAGTAGAAGAAATAAAATTTTATCATTTAAATTTTATAATTTTCCTTTCAAATGACTGCATGTGAAATTAAAATAAATTTAATTAGTTTAACATTCTATGAGAAGCAATGTAAGTTAATTTCTATGTTACAAAAATTTAATACAATTTATAAATACATTCCAGTCCTCTGGATTTTCATTACAAAAACTAGGAAATTGTGGCCTCTTCTCTAAGATCCACCTTGACTTGGCTTTGTATAGCGAGTCAATAAATATTGTTTTCACCCATGTTTTGTTTGTCATATGTTGTCGCTTGCAAATACTAATTATTTTTTCTATTACTACTTTGGAAGATGGAATACAGGAAGATCTTTGTTTGATTCTATCACGAACAAATGAAAACTCAAGATTTGCAAGGATTTTTTTTGGGCTTTAATTGTATGTTACCCATCAATAATATAGAAATGATTTTTTAAGTCAATAATTTCATGCTCATACTCCATGTAAAAAATATCACCAGTAGGTTTTTTGAAAGGAAGAAAAATTACATCCCATTAAAGAAGTATAGGGTTTCACAACATAGAGTGCACAAGGAGATTGACACTTGATTTATCAAGTGATCTGTATTGGTATTTTACACGAGCTATATGGAAATGACCAATATCAATTTTTAATTACTTTTATTTAAATAAAAAAAGATGAAGCTCTTTAGATAATGTAGATTGAATTCTTCTAAATTCATTTTGAGCTTGTTTTAATAATTTTTTCTCTTTTACAGATCGCTTCACCTCTTGAAAGTGTTATTTTGAAATGTGCTTTTCTAGCTTAGATAATTATTTTCTTTTGATAATGGTAAAAAAAATGAATATAATTTTCGTTGGTCTACTTCCTTATCCATATTCAGGTGGTGGGAAATATATGACGTGACTGCATACTGATATAGAATTTTAAATATGTTGAAAATTACTACACAAATAAATTTACTATTATGCACAACACTCTTGTCCCCTTCACTGTATGGCTTGATTTTCCAACCATAACTATAAGATGAATCTTTCTATTTTTTTATGACCTTTCCATGCCCCCTTTAATGTAAAGATAAACATGTAATTTTATTTAATGTAGTGTACATGTTCTCAATTTGTTGTTCACTTTTTCCTCTTGAAGAGATACAAGTGTATATGTTATACACTTTATGCTCACAAGAATGCCAACTTGTGTTTGTTTGTCTCCCAAGGAAAAAAATAACCACCAATCATTGTAATGATTATCAGGGGTGTGAACTTCAATGAACCCTGCTTCATCCCTTCTTCCAAAATCGTCTGCACCATCAATAAATGGAATTTACTTGTACGGGTTCATCGTATTAAGAGCCAATTTTTGCTGTTACAAATTTTGTTAGTTTAATATTTATCAAAATCTTCGCAGACTTAACATCTTTTATAAAAGTAACAAGCTGCGATAACATTCAAATTTCCATTTTAAACTCTATTCTTTTTCAATGATTGCATCTACCCATGATAAGTTTATTTTTTTGTATTGAATGGGAAGATGCCAATTCTCATGTGATATAATTGTTTTTTTATATTAGTGTTAATACATATAAAAATATTTGAAACCTTTATAATTTATATAAAAGTAACAAGCTACAATAATGTTCAACTTCCCATTTTAAACTTTATTCTTTTCCTATGATTGCATCTACCCATGATAAGTTAGTTTTTTTTTATTTAATCGGCATATGCCCATTCTCATGTGATATAATTGTTTGTTTATATTGAACAGGCCGATGGTAATTCTCATTTAACATAACTATTAGAAGGATAAAAGTTATCTTCAATTCATAATTTTTTAGAGTTATTAGAATGGGAAAGTGCAGTGAAAAATTTGTGCAGTGAAAAATTTAACTTTGTTTTACAATGGGCATATGCCAATTAGAATAGAGATTAGAGATATTAAAATGATCTTCCCATTCACATATAGAAATTATGGAAGAAGAAAAATATAGTTTAGAGGTATTAAAATGTATGTAATAAATTTATTGTAGAAGGAAATATGATCGTTTATGTTACTTTTACTCTATCTAATTTTCACGTTTCAGAGTTTCAAAAATATTTGAAACTTCGAATGTTTATGCTACTTTTACTCTCTCCACCTTATTTTTTCATCTTTTCCACTTTAAAAGAGAATATGCCCATTATCACATATAAATACTAGAAAAATAATAGAGATAAATATGTTCATTCTCATGTACAACTAATAGAAATATTTTATATATCTAATTTAATACAAGAAGAATAGATATAATTTTAATCTCAACATATTATATTTACATTATTTTAACATGGGAACGTTATTCTCATACAAAAAACATTGTTTGTTTTATAATAATTTTTGAAGTACTTCTGTGATTTGAAATAATTTATATCTACCCTATTTAAATGTTTATAATTATATCATATTGGATGGACTATCCCTGGCCAAGCCAAGTGTTGCACTACATAACCTCTAGAGGCATAAAGCCTTATGTAGTTCCTATCATATTAAATACATCTATCTCTACTCTATTTAAGTGTTTATAATTGTATCATATTGGTTAGATTATCCTTGACTGAGCCAAATGTTGCACTACATGCCCTCTTGAGGGATCAAGCCTTATGTAATTCTCATTATATTAAAGACCGTAGTAATAAAAGTGAAGCGCCAATATATTAATAGAATTGATGCATTTCTTCCTAAAGATGTGATTCAAGCATATAATGGTCTTGCATTATAAAACATCACATGAGTCACATATTTAGGATTAAATGATAAAATTATGATGTGACTATTGGTTGAAAACTCCTTGTTGAATAACTGATTAGGTGCTCCTATTTTCCTACATCCCATCCCCAAAATTTCACAAAATAGGAAATCATTCACTGCATAACTCAAGTTCTTGTTTATAATTATATCATTTTGGTTGGGGTAATAGATTCAGATATATTATATGTTTAGAATGGAAAAGTTATGATCTACATACCCTCGAGATGGATCGATCCAGTTATGTAGTTATCATCTTACAATATATACAAATATATATCCATTTACATTTGGGAAGCATAAAATAAGAATGGATATTTTGAATGGGCGTACACCCATTCTCATATAAGAATTATAGAATATAATTAGAATATGTACCTTGTGACAATTTAAACATGATTTGAAGAAAATATTTATGCTACTTTTATTGTCTCTACTTTATTTTTTCATCTTTTTAGCTTTAAAAGGGAAAATTCCCATTCACATACATAACTAATAGAAGAAGAATAGAGACAAGTTTTCTCATTCTCATGTATAAATAATAGAAATATCTTATTTATCTAATTGAAGAAGATTATAGATGAATATAAGTTAAACATATTATATTTACTTTATTTTAATATGGGAAGGAAGGGGAAGCATTCTTTATGACATCCTTTATAGAAGATGTGCACGTTTATAATGGGAACAATCCCATTCTGATACAAATAAGCATTATTTGTTTTGAATTAATTAGTATTATTGTATTACATTAGCTGTACTATCCCTGGTAGGGCCAAGTAATTCACTACATACTCATGAGAGGGATCAAACCTTATCTAATTCTATTACTTTTTTGTATAATTGTATTTTTTGGTTAGACTAAGCTTGGTGGAGCTAAGTACAAGCACTGCCAAGTACTACACTACATACCCACAAGAGGGATCAAGCCTTATGTAGTTCTATTATTATCTTTGTAATTGTATCATTTTGGCTGGACAACCTTGTTGGAGCCAAGTACAGGCACTGCCAAGTTTTGAACTACATACCCTTGAGAGGGATCAAACGTTATGCAATTCTATTATTATTTTTGTATAATTGTATCATTTTTGGTTGGAATAATCCTTGTGGATCCAATTATAGACACTACCAAGTGCTGCACTACATAGCCTCGAGAGGGATCAAACCTTATGTAGTTCTATTTTTTTGTATAATTTTATCATTCTGTCTAGACTAGCCTTGGAGGAGCCTAGTACAGGTAGTATCAAGTGATGCACTACATACCCATGAGAGGGATCAAGCATTATATCATTCAATTATTTTTTTAATAATTGTATCATTTTTCCTAGGCTAACCTTGGTGGAGCCAAGTATTCCACTACATACCCTTGAGAGGGATCAAGTCTTATGTTGTTCTATTTTTTTTAATTGTATCATTTTGGGTGGACTAACCTTGGTGGATCCAAGTACAAGCACTGCCCAGTGCTTCACTACATACCCTCAAGAGGGATCAAACCTTATGTAGTTCTATTTTTTTTGTAATTGTATCATTTTGGATGGACTAACCTTGGTGGAGCCAGATACAGGTACTGCCAAGTTCTGCATTACATACCCATGAGAGGGATCAAGTTTTATGTAGTTCTATTATTTTCTAATAATTGTATCATTTTGGCTAGAATAACCTTGGTGGAGCCAAGTACAGGAACTTTCAAGTGCTACACTACATACCCTCAAGAGGGATCAAGCCTTATGTATTTCTATTATTATTTTTATAATTGTATCATTTTTACTAAACTAATCTTGGTGGATCCAAGTACAGGCACCACCAAGAGCTGCACTACATACCCTTGAGAGGTATCAATCCTTAATTAGTTCTCAGTTCTCATCTTACTATATATATATATATATATATATGTATGTATGTATGTATGTATGTATGTATGTATGTATGTATGTATGTATGTATACGTTCACATTTAGGAAACATTGAATGAGCCTATGATGATTCTCATATAATAATTACAATAGATAAAATGGGAAGTTGTGCATTGTGACAATAACATATATATGATGGGAAGTTGTGTTGCACTTCATACACTCATAAGGGATCAAACCTTATGTAGTTCTCATCTTACTATATATATAAATGTATATATAATTTTACAATTTATAAAATTACTTTTGAGAATGGGTTAATATGATAATGTTAAAATTTCTATTTGTTCTAGACCATTTTATAGTGAGTGAGACCACCATGCAATTATATTATTTATCACAATTTACTCATTCTCAAATATATTTTTATCACCATTTACCTATAAATGAATATAACCTAAAACATGGTTATGCTGATAGAAATGTTGATGATTTATACATGTGATTGAAATATAACAAGATCAATAATTTATCTAAATTTAGAGAATATGGAAACTTAAGATAAGTGATTGTAGGGATAATAATAAATTTGACACTCAGAGATAAAAAGTGTAAACCACAAAATGCATATTTAATTTACCGTAAAATATTGAAATAACAATCAATATTAGTCCAAATTAGTCGATTGGATCTACTTTGACATTAGCCAATGAGAAGGAAGAAACCAAGGAGCTACCCCGAGTATCCATTCTACGATGACCACCACTAAGAGTGACAGTATTTAACATGAATCTGTACGCAGGATGCCAAATCATTCACAACATGAAAACACTAGTATACTCAAGTTGGATAGTAACATGAATCTGCGTTAAATCAATAGTTCTAGGAAGATGGAAAGGCGGTCGGTCCGGGTCCTCAAATGTACAATAGTCTATGAAAACCAACATGAAGTGGATGAGGCATTAGTTAACCTCCACCAAGGGTTCCACCAACGAATGGTGGATCTAACCATCTTCTGCATTAGGACCACGAAACAAGGACATAGTGTTTAGATTACAATGCTTGAGTTCTTTATCTAAACCAATCCTGAGAGATAGATTAATAAAAAAGTTAGCAATATTAGCAAGATTTAATTTGTTATGGATAATAAGTAGCAGATTGGAAATAAACAATAAGGCAATTTCTAAGTTTACCCAAGCTCTTTTGGAATTAATGAGATAGGCGTTACCCAAAATATGATCAATTTATTCATAGATAGATGGTGAATCAATTATGAAAATCCGTTTTGAGACGCAACCAAGAAATGGAATTGAATAATTCCATTTCTTTTATGTCGTTTCATAGAAAAATGTCAGAAAGAGAGGGAACCACCATGATGAAATAAATAACAAGGAGAAATGCTACTTAAAAATCAAACCACACAAGCCAAGGCCGAAAGTAATAATCTATTCCCATTTATCAAAGATAGTAGATGAAGGGTATTCTAAAGATGGTGTTTTTGACTCCAAATATTTTCCATGTACAATTTTAAAGACAACGCACACTAGTCAATTTCATTAAGAATTTACTAAACGTCAACCCAAAGTGCATTTAAGAAACCCTAGACTTTGACATGATGGGGTATAATAGAAAACCTAGACTTTAACATGATGGAGTATAATTGCTCCAAGTTTTTCACAAGTTAATATTAAATTTCCATGTATTTATGTTAACTAAAACATGGCTATGATAATATTTGAAATTTAAAATGGTTTGCTAAGACATAGAGAGATCATCATTCAATTATAAATTTTAATTTTTTTTAGAATGGACATTTTCCCTTTATCAAATAGGTATCATATAAGAAAAGATCAAATATATTTTCTTTTTAATGGGAAATTTCCCTTAATAAAAACCTTCATAGGTATTAAAATTATTATGTTCAATCTTATATCAAATGGAAAATTCCCAATTGTATAAAATAAGATTAGATAAAATCTTGTAATCGAATGCAAGTTGCCCATTCTCACATCCTTCATATAGTATTCCTTTTCACTCTTATATCTTATTAATTTTCCCATAGTAATGATCAAGTTTAGTATTGCTTGTATTGCAATGATAATAATGGTCATATACCCATTCTCATACAAATGAAAATTTATATCTTGAATGGGAAGATGTTCAGTCTCTTATAGGCATCATTGAAGAATAATTTAGGTTGAACTTATAAGTTGAGAAACAAATATATAGAGGATAAATATAAGTATTGATTTTATTGCAATGATAATAATGGGTATATTCCCAATATCTTATAGGAATCATTAAAGAATAATTTAGGTTGAATTTATAAGTTGAGAAACAAATATATATATATATACACAAACGAACATTTTTATCTTGAATGGGCAGGATGCCCAATCTCTTATAGGAATCATTGAAGAATAATTTAGGATGAACTTATAAGTTGAGAAAAAATATCTAGAGGATAAATAGAAGTATTTCTTGTTTTGAAATGATAATAATGGGCATATGCCCATTCTCATACAAATAAACATTTGTATCTTGAATGCGCAGATGCCTAGTATCTTATAAGAATCATTGAAGAATAATTTAAGTTGAATTAATAAGTTGAGAAACAAATATATAGAGGTTAAATAGAAGTTAATTAACAACTTCATCCAAATTTATTCATCATATTAACATAGCATATATTACTTTTCCAATAATTCCTCATACTTCCCATATTGCCTGACTATTAGAATGAGCATCAATCCATTTGAAATATTCTCATAAAAGGATGTAATTGCATATATTACTTTTACAAGAATTTCTCATACTTCCCATATTCGCTGACTATGAGAATGGACACAAATAGAATTATTGCTTATATTGTAATGATAATAATGATCATATTCCCATTCTCATACAAATGAACATTTGTATCTTGAATGGGAATATTCCCAATCTCTTATAAGAATCATTGAAGATTAATTTAGGATGAATTTATAAGTTGAGAAACAAATATATAGAGGTTAAATAAAAGTTAATAAGAAACTTGATTGTTAACAACTTCATCCAAATATCTTCATCATATTAACATAGCATATATTAATTTTCCAAGAATTCCTCATACTTCCCATATTGCTTGACTATTAGAATGAGCATCTGTCCATTTTAAATATTCTCATAAAAGGATGTAATTGCATATATTTATTTTCCAATAATTTTTCATACTTCCCATATTCCCTGACTATGAGAATAGGCATCTCTCCATTTTAAACATTCTCATAAAAGGATGTGTTGTTGCAGACTCACAGCACCCCTGGATGCAGATCAGGCTTCTAGGTTAATGTTTAGGCATCCAGTGTGATTGCACAACATGGAATCCTTTCTCCAAGTGTGGGACTTGTGAAGATGAGAAAAGATTCTCCAGAGAAGGCTGGTTCCTATTCCTCTGTTCAGATGCATACAAAAGATGTAGAGGGTTTACTAAAACCTAATCTAACTTGCCAAGGAGACAGGGTAAGAAAATGCATAGAATAAAACCTAAACTACAAAGGTGATGCACCGAGGAATATTAGACATTTGTTTTGAAAATTTAACACAGACCACATAAATGCAATACAAACACCATGCACAGGTAACCAAACTGCAATAAGAGATCAAAATGACAACAATGAATACATGAGAGGGTTGAGAATCAATCACAAACATATATATTATTGCTCAAAAGTCAATACAGTATATTGCAGTGGCCAAGAGGCAAAATACTGGCATTACAACCTATATAGGAGGCTTAAAAGTTCCACAAACTCTCTTGCAAGCAAGGGAAGAATGGAGGATGCAAAACAAAAAATGTCTGACCCGTTTTGAAATGAGCCAAATCTGGCTTTACAATATATAGTGCAAGAAATGAGTCGAGCCCAGAGGGACAGAAAATGTACAAAAACATGAGAGCTCCATCCACTCCTTGGTAGCATTTAAGATGCATCTCATTATGATCGGAATGCGGCGGATCCTTACAAACCCATACCCTATCACTTTGACCAAATTACAGGAGAATGGCAACCCATGTCTGCTGTATTAAAGTCTGGTCGCTGAAATGTCACTTCTAGCCATGAACATGTGTCAGAGCTGTTTCTCAATTTTCTCTCTCCAGACTACACCAAAATTTAGGATTAACCCCAAAATCACGTAGAAAATTTCATAATCTTTCCGTTGATATAAAGAACGTGCAAATCCAAGCTTTGGATCGAAAGATATGTCGATCTAAAGATTTAGGGCACAAAACAGGTGAAAACGTGTTTTTGAAAATCCTTTCCCACGGGTTCTGCCACCTGGATGACACGTGTCAAGCGCTGATTGGATGCGTAATTCTCCCTCCTTCCCTGCTTCATTGGACACGTGTCTTCTTTTTATTGCCTCGGGTCAGTGCTTGAAACCTCGCCCTTTGACTTTTGGAATTTCTCCCTTATGACATGTGCCGTGATTTGATTGGTCCGCGGGTCTGCCGGCTTTTTGCGCCCTTCGCGTCTTCATGTCCCGGATGTCCCAAACTATTTGGGACAAAAACTCCTAATCTGCCCGAAATGGGCTTCCTTGTCCCTCATTCGGCCGATGACACGTGGCATTGCTTGATTGGCTTTCGGCTCCTTCAGCTATCCGCGTCCCACGCGTCCCTTTGTCCCAACTGTTCCAGTGTTGAAGTTCACTGTTTCGGCCGAACCGGCCGGTTCGCGTCCATTTGTTCCAACTGTCCCTGTGCTGTCATAGGCTAAATTCTTCCAAACCGCCCGAAATGGGCTTCCTTTTCTCTCGGCCGCTTCACCTTTTCACGTCCTTCGCATCCTCGCGGCCCAGATGTCCTAACTGCTTAGTGCGAAAGTTCTCCTTTTCAGCCGAACCGGGCGGTTCGTGTCCTTCGCGTCTTCATGTTCCAAATGTCCCAGAGCAGTTAGTCGATTTTCTTCTCCTTCGGCTGAACCGGCTTTCCGCGTCCTTCGCGTCCCGATGTCCCAGATTTCCCTTTGCTTCGCGGGCCGCCTGGAGGCTTTTCGGCCGATCCACGCCTCGATGTCCCAACTGTTTCAACTTTTGTGAGGACTAGGACTTAGCCAATTTTCACGATTTTTCCCGTCCCAAGCTTGTTTTTTGTAGCCTTTTCACCTTTTCTCAGAACTTGCTCTTTTCAACCCGGACAGGAGAATTAGAAAAAATTCTGAGGGGACCCTAGAAACATAATTTTTTCCCTGAATCCATCCATTTTCCTGGGACTTGAGAATTCTGATGTATGTTATCAAAATCAACCTTGGGGGGTGAATTTGGATAACAATTTGGTGACTCAGCGGGGATACCTGCTTGCTAGGTAGAAGATACCAGTTGCCTTTTTGCGAGTCCATTGAGCATGGAGTCATCAAATATTCTAATTCAGATCCCTGAACTGACTCAGAATGTGCAAGGAGGAAGATGGAATGTCACTCCATGATGAAAGCAAGGATTGAACTGTAACATCTTCAAACTAGGATAGCGAAAAAACCTAAGCCAAAGCACTTAGGGAAAAAAAAAACTAACCTACAACAAAACAATGTGCACAAGCACTTGGAGGAATTGAAAATCTAGATCTAATATTTACAGAGGTAGTGAACCCTTCCCTCTAGAAGCAACGCTTGAGATAGATTCCATTGACTGGAATCTGCAGTTCTTCACCCTTCAGTGAGGCTAATTGGAAAGCATTACTGTTCTTGCACTTTGTAACCATGTATGGGCCACTCCAAATGGCATCAAATTTTGAATGCCTTCCCAGTTTTGCTCTATCCACATCCCATTTCAACACTAGATCTCCAACTTGAAAAGATATATCCTTGGCTTTTCTATCAAAGGTCTTCTTGATCAAAGCTTGATCCTTTTCCATTGCTTGGGATGCCTGATTTCTGATCTCTTGCAGCTCCATCAAATTTGTATACCTCACCTCCATGGGCTCAAATTCAAGCAACTCCAGCTGCTTCATGAGTTCCAATGTTGGCAACTCAAGTGACATGGGCAAGATTGCCTCTCTTCCATAGAAAAGCCTAAATGGAGAGTTACCTGTGGATCTTTTGGGAGTTATCCTATCAGCCCATAAGGCTGATTTCAGTTTGGTATGCCAAGACCTCTGATTCTCATCAAGAGTCCTCCTAATGATCCTCAACAAGTTCTTGTTTGTAGACTCGGCCTGGCCATTACCCTGAGGGTAATAGTTTTGATGAAGTGCTTAGGTAAATACCGTTCTTGACAGCCCACTCAGTCACCCTAGATCCAATGAATGCCAATGCATTATCAGAGATTATTGTAGCAAGTACACCGAAATCTGGTCGTTATTCCCTCATAAAAGTCTAAGGATGCTAGACTCATTTGCCTCTTTGAGTGCTACTGCTTCTGTCCATTTGGTGAAGTAGTCTGTGGCTGTCAAAATCCATTTGTGCCCTTGGCTTGAATTGGGATTAATGACTCCAATGAAGTCCAAACCCCATTGCATGAATGGCTGGTCAACTGAGATTGGATGCAGTGGAAGGGTAGCAAACTCTCTCTTTTCCTGTGAAGAATGCACAATTCTGTACACCTCTTGATCCATGCATAACAATCACTGAAGATTTTAGGCCAATAATAACCAGCCTTCATGATTTTTAGAGCTGTCACTCTTGGCACAAAATGGCCACCAGCTGGTCCACCATGAAACTCTTCCAACACCCTTTGAATCTGATTTGTGCTAATGCATCTCAAAAACACTCCATTCACATCTTTCTTGAACAAAACTCCATCAACATTGGCATACGTAATAGCCTGCAACCTGAAGTGTCTCCTTTGGGTCTTGTTCATCTCTGGAGGGCACAGACCTGTGCCTAGGAAGTGCATAATACCTTGGGTCCAGCAAGGAGTGGGGGAAGCATTGTCTCCTTCTTGATTGCCACTTGGCTCATGGCTGTCCTGGACTGTCAAAACATCCTCTTCTTTGTTGCATACTTCTTTTTGCTTTCCCAAAACCAGCTGCTCACACAGTCCTTTCCCTCTTACCAGCTTGGTGACCTTGATCTCAATGTCATATTCCATGACACGGGTGATCTAACCTTGCCCTTTTCTCATTCAAATCCTTGTTGAGGAGGAAGTCCTTAACTCCAGCATGTGAGACCAGCAACTGGACCTTGTTGTTTGAGACTAAATGCTTGAATTTCTTCAAGCTTCTGATTACTGCAAGCACATGCTTCTCAATAAAAGAGTACCTCACCTCATAGTCATCTAGGCTCTGGCTGAAGAAGGCAACCGACTGCTCATCATTATCTTTGTTCTGTTGTACTAGAATGGCATAAATAGTGTCATCACCTCCAAATGCATAGAGGATGAAATCCTTGGAGAAGTCGGGGTTGATGAGAGTTGATGCTTGAGAGATAGCTTCTTTGATTGCTTCAAAACTCTCCTTGCCTTCTGCTGTCCACTTAAAAGCCATGCTCTTCTTTAACATTTTGGTGATGAGCTTGACAAGGGCTGCAAAATTTGGGACAAACTTGCGGACAAAATTGTCCTTCCTAAGAAGCTTTGAAAATCCTTCTTGTGACTTGCAATGGCAAGTGCTCTTATTGGCTTCAACTCTCTCCTGGGGGTCATTGTCCCTGTCCCTCTTTCGAAGAAATATGGCCAAGTAGCTTTCCGTTCATGTGCAAGAAAGATGCAACTTTCTTGTGGTTCAAAGACACTCTGAACTTTCTACCAGCTTTGAAACCCTTGCCTGAGGTGAAGAGATGGTTTGTCTGCTTGTTGGAGAATACAGTGATGTCATCAATGTATATCGACGATCTTGTTGATCAAGCCTTGAACGCCATTTCCATTGCCTTTGAAATGTAGCACCAATGTTGTGAAGAGGACAAGCCCAAATGGACATCTTCTTGTTACATACATGCCCCATTTAGAGTGTTGGTGAAGGCTGTCTTGATTGGTCCTTTCTTTTACCATCACCTGATTATGACCTAAAGTAGACATCTGGAGAGAGAA
>JAHRHJ020002013.1:0-15433 GCA_019776745.2 Taxus chinensis | reverse complement strand
ACTTAGTAGCATCTAAATTAAGGGGGTGGGGGATGCTTTAATTTTAAGCCACGGGAAGAGTTTGTATGTGGAAATGACTTTACTCCCTATGCAGGCCGTGCCCCATGCTACTAGTGAAAGCAAGGGCTATCACCAGGCAACATGAGGCGATGAAATTTCCTTTGTGTTGTTTTGTTTTGTTTTTTTTTTTTTTTGTTTTTTGGTTTTTTGGAATATTTTCAATTTCTTTTATCTTGTATGAGAATGACCCGCCTAACGCGTTGCCCATGCCACTTGGTAAGAGGAAGGGTTTAAATCACCGAAACACGACGTAACGAGGAAGGCATCTTCCTCCATTCCTAGTCTCACACTATATTAATGAACGTGTGGGGCTCAACACCAAGACTATGAAGGACGAAAATGTGAACAATGAATTATTCATAAATTATTGATTGATGGATTTTTTTACAATAGTTCTTTGTATTTGGGAAGAAACATCTTCCCCCAATCTCAGCCCCACACGAACTAGTAGGACGCGAGGGTTCAACAACCGAAAGACTAAGATGGATGACCAAACAAACTAGGTAACGAAGTTTAAAGCTTTGTTATGAAAGAGAGAATGTATTTGGAAGGGAATATATTACCATTAATAAGCTTCTTGGTATGACCATAGAGGAAAGCGACTAAAAATGGAAGAAGTATGAACGCTCACAAACTTAATAGGATTTATATTAGCACTTGTCTCATGATGATAAATATGAAGATGTGATTTTGATAATGAAAATGTATGCCAATGGAAATGAATAAATTTAAATTATTCGGAGATAAGTAAGACAGAAAGGAACAATATACATATTGTTGTTTCCTAGAATATAGAGTTCTTTCAAGAATAGAATTTCTTTGAATGGAATACATTCATGGGGTTTCTCAAGGACTTGACCTATGTCAATGGCCAATTTATAAGCTCCAAACCCAAAATTATCTATGATTTTTTTGGGCTCAAATTTTTCTTGTTTGTCTCGTTCTTTGGGTGTATTCTTTCAATTTTCTTTCAGAATGAGAATCATTGACCTTAAATTTTCTAGGTTTGAATTTTTCATGGTACCTACGCCATAGCTGATTTTGATAGAATGGAAGATGATCTAGGGCATTAAGTCATGTTTTTCATCAAGAAGCTCGAGTTCACTAAGGTGTGAGTGTTGATAATAATCTTTATTGATTACATCTTTGAGGGATATTTTGAAGGATGTAAATTCAACCTTGACATGTAAAATAGCTTCCCAACCATAAACAAAGGAGAAGAGAGTGGCTCTAGTAGGTGTGTGATAAGATGTGCAGTAAGCCCAAAGAGTGGGGTAGATTTGGTTGAAGCCAATACCTTCCATGTGTGTTGACAATGATGGTTTGCATTATTTGGTTTGTTGCTTTTGTTTGTCCATGTAATTGATTGATTTGAGTAATAGATTCACGATTAAAGATGGAAAAGGTGGCATAAAGATATTCCTGGGTATATGTACCTCATAAAATGTATGCACACAAAAGTCTTGATAGGTGAGAATCATTAGTGATGAGATGCCTGCAAGATCGATCGTTGAAAGCATGATGGACATGATAGGTTGCATTGTTGCAAGTGTCCAAACTTGATGTGGGTGTGTTTCGACAAAAAGGCTAGAGATGTTAGGCATAAGAGGCCTAATATTGGAATAATAGAATCAAACTTAATGGTACCTATTGATGGAACCTCTTCTGTAGTATCTACAGTAATATCAAGGTTTTAAAGGGAGTCTTGAAACGAGGTCAAGGTCTTGTTAGATGTTGGAAGAATGTCATTGCCACCCAAAACAGATTCAATATATGTTTGGGTTGAAAAGAGAGTCTTGAAATAAGTTCAAGTGCTTAGTAGATGTTGGAAGAATGTTGTTGTCCAAAACAGGTTCAATGTATGTTTGAACTAATGGAAAGAAATTTGAAGAAGATATGGATTGGTTTGGAATTAGAGAGGCTTGACTGTTGTTATCATGATCTAATGGAATTTCAGTATATATGGAGTTTCGACAAGTAGTCAGCTGTTCATGGAAAGTTTGTGGTATTGGATGTGTCGTTAGGTTACAAGAGCATTGTCATCAAGTTCTACAAAGATGATGTCATCATCAATTAAGTCTTGGACGTAATTCTTAAATCGTACACACATTTATCTGTGTGATGACCATCAATGCGATGAAATTCACAATATGTGTTAGGTTTTGTACCAACATGGCTTAGCTTCCCCTTTGACAAAGGGTTTTGTAATTGGATATCTTATCAGTTTAGCCTCTTTTAGTTGATAAAAAACACTAGAGAGACTTTCTCCAAGGGGGGTAAACTGACGTTGGACTTTACGTGAACTGATGTCTTCGTGAGGTTGTATGATTGGCCTTTTGGGTGATCGTTCACTAATTTGGGTAGCCATATGAGAGAGTTGTGTTGTCAACTTATTAATTTTTTCTAATATCTCATTGCGTGATATTTTTTGTGATTTCATCATGTTTGAAAGAGAGGGAGAACGAAGAAAGGTGCAATGAAGAACTCAACCTATTGATTGTGATCTTTTTTTTGGCTCAATCAGGTTTTAACAAGCTACTCAGGATAAATATGTGATAGCTTAAATAAGCTATAATGAAAATGGTTGAGATTTGGCTTAAACAAGCTCTGGATTGTTGATGGGGAGAGTACCCCAAATAGGTTAATCATGACATGGTTGTGATATAACTCAAAATGAGTTATGAAAGGATTTGTGTTGGCTGTGATTTGGATAAACACGATGGTGGACAGAATAATGAGTGAACTCAAACAAGTCACCAAATATTAGTTTGATATAGCTGGAAACAAGATATGAAGGATGTTTTGACAATTGACAATATGGGGAGTGAATGCTAGTCACTCAATATCAGTTGGATATAGCCAAAGACAAGCTATGACAGATGTATTGTTGGATGAGGCAAGCTAATGAAATTGGTGTGATGGTTTGGTCTGTATTGTTGGAGTGTTTGGATGTTTTTGCTTGGTATTGAATTGGTCAAGAATTAATTTTTTTTGTGGAACACAACTAGGGTTTGAACTTTTACAATGAACACATTGATATCAGCCAAGTTTTATACTAAAACAATGCTAAACTATTTTGTTTTCAAATAACAAGCAATCATGTGGATTCAATTGTTTTGGCTTATGAGGTAACTTCTTCAGGAATGATCATTGTTTCATGCAATTATACAAGTATGCTGTGAAATGGTGGATGTAGGCTCTTATTACTCCAAGAAGATGCATCCTCCAATATACCCTAGTCCTGATATACCTAATTCTATACAGGGAAAAAATTGGTATGGGGAACCCTTAGAGCACTGGAGGAGACTCACCAATTCTTACTTGCCTATTGCAGAGTGAATCACCACGTCCAGAACAGGTTTTGTGAAAAGGTTGAAGGTGATGGAGGGATGAATGTGTATGGTGTCCTTATAACTCCCCAAAGATTTACAGCGACGATGCCTAGGCTTCGTTGTTACAGCTATTTAGGTGTGACTCACATGTGCTGCATGCCAGCATTACCTATAAGTGAAGAGCAGGGGCGAGGTAAATACCGAATGCTGTGATGAGACTAGGTCTCAAAGTGCAATGCAGATGCAAATGTTGTTGGTGCGTGGTAGTCAAGTCCACGTCACCGATGTAGCTTTGGTGGTGATGAAATCCACCTCGTCTACGTGTAAAAACAAAATGATAAAGTGATAAAATGCAAGGTTCTTTCCAACTTGAAATAAATCACTAACAAAAAATAATTGCATACCTAAGCATGTAATTTTTTTTTGGTTTCAGAAATTTTCTTTGAATGGTGGTATTTTTACGGGATTTTTGTAAAAATTTTTTTTTTTTTTTTTGGCAATATTCCAGCAATGTAGTTCTACAGAAAATAAATTAGTAGTTATCCTGCGAACGAAATGTTAGAAAAGTGATCGTGGCTGTTTTTTTTTTCCAGATCACTCGAAGGCGTAGGAAAAGAGCATACACAACCAACAACCAAACAAATATTAATAATATGAAAAAGGAAAATAATGATTGAAATGACAGTTGGAAAGCAAAGTTAGAGGATCCTGCAATGTTAGAACAAGAAACTAAAAAAAAATGTGACCATTTCTGATTTTCCAGATCGCTCGAAGGCGCAGGAAAAGAGCATACACAGATACAATTGGAATAGATGTTTTTTTTAAAATGTTAATAATTATTGCAATTAATCATGATTGCAAAATAGTGATAATGATTATTTTCACAAAAAAGAAAAACGATGAAAGAAGAGTGTGAAAACATTAGCTAGAAGTGTTGTCGTGGAAAATTGAAATGTAAGGCAAAAAATAAAAAAATAAAAAAATAAAATAAATTGTTTTGCAGAGTCCAGGTGGCCTCATGTTTCTAATTTCCAAGATCACTTTTGAAGTGCGAGGAAAGAGCTTACATATGAGGTGGTTACGTGAAATAAATAAAAATAAAAAAAATAAAAAAAACAAAACTATAATTTTGTTGTTTTTTGTTAAAAAGATAGGTGTTAGAAGAAATGAAACCAAAATTTTTCTGTAAGTCTAAATCTAAAAATTATTTTTTCATTGCATATATCTTTTTGATACCTTTCCGTTAAAAAAAAATGAATTCATTCCGAGTTCGGGAGCAAAAGTTATGGCGTCCAGAAGATGGGCTACGGTAGCACTCTGAATGAAAATTTTAAATGTGAGAAAAACATCCCGGGAGCTGGTTTTTTTTATTTTCTGACTTCTGTACTTCACCTGAGAAGCTAAAATTTTGATAGCAAGGTTAAAAAAGAACAATAAATAGAAAGAAAGAGTTAGATCACAAAATGATTGACTAAAATAAAAGAAAAAAAAATGATTAACTTCCTACAAAGCAGTTATTTTAGCAAAAGTAAATAAATAAATGCATTTTCCAGATTGGTTGTCCCATGACAGTAAGATGATAAACTAATGACTAGTTCATGTGTTTCTATAGATTATGATTGAATAACAAAATCAGAACTGAGAACTAAACACAAAGTACCGAGGAGATCAAAGATAGGATGAGCGTCATAATTTCATTGTTGTTATAACCTGCAGATACACCACAAGACACCACACAACAAAAAAACTACTCAAAGCGTGAAGGTTAACCAAAGAAGGCCATAAGGAACAGAAAATGAAATAATAACGAACAATAATAAACAAAGAATAGATAAAATCACTAATTGGGAAATTAATGGTAACAGATCGAAAGTAATCAAGCGTGCCAGAATGTAAGCTAGGAAAAATACACTACTAACAAGGAAGTAAAATACCAATAATCATACCTCCTCCTTCGCATTCCGTAGTGAACCTTGGAATGAGCTAGGAAACTTGGATTGAGCCCTAATTGTGTGATATGTAGGTGCTTTTCTTCAAGGCAGAGCAAGGCCTTCCTGCAATAACGACCCTCTTACTTTGCACCAGATAGAAAAAAAAAATTTGAGGCTATTTGGGCATTAGGACGAGGCAAAAGGATGGTCTTTGCTCAAAGGATGCAAGAACTTAGATATAGAATTCAAGCTTATTCTCCGTGTGTTTAGAGGGGAGGGGTAAGGTTGTATTTATAACATCAGAGAGTGATTAGCTTAGATTACTTTAAGTAATCATGGTTTGAAAATGTGGGCAAGATTAAGTGAGTGGTTGGAAAATGTGGGCAAGATTAGGTGAGTGGTTTGAAAATGTGGGAAAGATTAGATGAGTGGGGGCCACGAATAATGGATGAGGATTTGAATTATATTTTTAATTTAGAAGTGGAGGATTTTAGGTGAGTGGGGACCATGAAGGGTGGGTGAGGATTTGAATTTGAATTTTTAATTTAATAGTAGAAAAACATGGAGAATAATGACATGTGGTGAGGATTGGGTTATTTTTTGGATTTTGAAATGGATAATTAATCAAATTATATTTGATTAATTCGAAGTGTATTTTTGTGGGAAATGAGGAAGGGGAATTAATTGATTTAGAATAGATGTGAAATTGGGGTGTCTACAAGTATTATGTGTGATTTTTTAAGTTCAAATTGTTATAGTTATAGAAATTTTCTATAGGTAGTGTGCTGTACTTTTTCTTTGATACAAGAAGTAATATCATTATATTTTCCCTTTCTGTATTTAGATTATGCAACAAGTATTGTCAATTTTTTATTATATATCAGTAGGAAAGGGTTGTTCACTTTTTGTGATTTTGGTTTCATAATGTGAAATGGAAGAAATTGTTTGAAGAGAGTACCTTATCATGATGTTAATATTTTTGTATCCACATGATAACACACATGAATGGCTAAATCATGTTAAGTGTGAGCGAACAAAGATGTAGCTAGCTTTCAGTGCCATTTAGTGTGTATTTTTCAAAATGCAGAGAGGTTCACGACTGTAAAAATCATGATAATAAGAAGTTATGGTTTAAGTTTTATGGCCGCAACCTACGTTTGTGGAAATTTACATTCGTAACACTTATGTGATGTAATACTACTTTTGTGGCACCAAAATGTTAGGGTCATAACATCTTATGGATGTAACTTGTTATGGTTGTAACGTTTACAATAGTAAGTATTGCATTTGTAACATGTGCATGGATGTAACACTTGTCCATATAAAAAAGGATTTCCCTGAGGACTCTTTCTACAACACAACTAGAAACTTGACTGGAATCAGGGTTTGTGGCTTTGGTGTCACACTTTGTGGAGGTTTGGCGAGCTTTTTTGAGAATCACACTGAGCTTCCTTTGGTATGCACATCCCACTTTGACATTGATTTTTCTTCTAGGGGTGCTGCTGATCAATGGAACAACATTAGCCCTTGTGTATTTATGGGAGACTTAACCTTTTTATGTTAATGGTTGATTTGTCAATGAGGATGTTTTGTTACCTTCAAAATGATCTCAAGTGTTCTATTTCTGGAATATTTTGTCGGTTTGGTTTGTTGTTTGCAATAATCTAACATATTCTGCTTTATGGTTGTTTTGGGATTTCTGTGAGCAATTGTGATTGCTTCCTTTGGAATACAAAACCTTCTTTGATATTTTTTTCTTCTTCTTCTATTAATGCAAAAATGAATCCTATGTTTCTTTATAGGAATATTCAACATTTTATATTTTCAATATTAAATCAAACCCTTTTCTATTTATGATAAAATGAACCCTTGTTCTATTTTATGGTTAAACTATATAGAAGTTATTTTGGATTTTCCGTAGAAAAAATGCCAAATCATATTTCTGGTCAAATGAAACGTTTTCATGTTTTGGTTAAACAACCTATTTCCTTAGTTTTAATAAAATGAACCCTTAGATTGTTTATAGTAAAATGAATCATTTTTTGAATTTATTGAAACAACCCATTAACTGTCAAATGAATATGATTGTTTTGGTTTTTGTAAAATAAACCCTGTTTTCTATTTTTGTAAAATGAACCCTTGTGCGTTTCTAGTAAATGGAACCCTTATTCTATTTCTACTGAAACGAACCATTGTGGTGTTTCTGTAAAAAAAATTCCCTTTCTTCCTATTTTTTGTAAAATGATCTATGCTTGCTCAATTTGCAATTGTTGGTAAAATGATGTGTTGACTTTAATACGAATCTATGTGTGCGTATTAATGTGTTTTTTGGTACAACATACTATTAATTGTTTTGTAAAATGTGTGCATTGACTATGTTTTCTGGTGTGTTACACCCGTATTCGTGTTTTATGGCGAATCAAACCATTATATTAGTTGGTTTGAAAACAACCACTCTTGTATCACCGTTTATGGTTAAATGAATTCTTATTCGAGCACTTTTTGGTGTTTGGCATCAGGTGATATGGGCATTGGTGTTGGCAGGTTGTGTTGTCATTAACGTTGGTGTTTGTGGTGTGGAATTAGTTAATGGTGTGCATGTAGGTATGGAATGTAATGCAATGTGTGTGCATTTCTTTGTGCATAGTGAAATGTGAAGTGGATCTATTTGTAGTTGCATATATGTGTGAATACTTTGTTTGTGTGCATGATATGCTATAGATGTTCATTTAATCATAAAAGGAGCTATGTGGAAATGTGCATATATATTTGCATTATCGTTGCATTAAAGGATTCATTCTAATGCGTAAATGCCTGTGCAGTAGTGTTTTGCCATAAATATAAACATGATAAATGCAATTTGATTTATGTTTAATGTTGAGATTTGTATATTTTTTCCTATGTCCATTGCATTATATGCTAAGCGAATATTTTTAAAGGTTTATGTGTGTTTGAGAGTACACCCTTGTGAAGCTATGTTTCAACACCTCAATGAAACATTAAAAGACCATGTGCGTGTGTGTCAATGTGACAATCACTTTTTTACTAGGTATCCATGGGACATCAATTCCAATTCCTTCTACTCCAATGATTGTAACTAATCTAACAAAGCTATGATCTACTATGCTGTTAGTTGTAATATGTGGATTAGACTGGGAGCTGTGTACGTGTGCAAGGAACCAAGGTTCAAAAGGCATGATGAAACACTGTGTGAAAACTATGTGATGCACAAAAACTGAAACTAGATGTGCTCTCCCTGCTATAGAATGAGTGTGAGACAAGTGCAAATTCAAGAGGGAAAAAAAGTGTATATTATACTCAATAATAAACTATGTTAAACTTTGTGTGCTCTATAATGCCACTATTAATCACAAAGTAGTGAATTCATGCAAATTGGGTGCTCACACACATATCATGTGATGTAACATAATGGGAAGGAAAGTGCAAAGGAACACAAGCTAATGAGAAGGAGATACACAATAACTAAATATGATAAATTCTTAGTGTATCTATAATCTATTGTGCCATTTGTTTGAAATGAGTGCAGTGTGTAAAAAAACACATAATTCTTTGGTCATAATGCTTGGCCACATAATATGTGTAGCATGAAACTTGCATGAGATGATGTTTTTCAATTGAAAATTGAGTTGCATGTGATATCTAAGCAAGAAAGAGGAGAGAGGAAATATGTGCGTTGCCTGTGTGTGTCACCCACTTCTGCGTGTGCCACCAAGAAAAGTGTAATGCAACATTCATGTGTGTGACCAAGCACTAGATATTTCTTGGCTATGTAAAGTGCGATTACATTTAAGAAACATTGCTAGAGGTGAATGCGTGTCATAGTGGGAATTGATCGATATTTGCGTACTACCATTTCGTTATTTAGACATTGTATGTGTGCCAAGATTTTCACTAAAAATAATCACAAGCATGTCCATTTGTGTGTTGACACGTATAGCCAAATGATTTGATAATATCAATATGCTTTTTGAATGGATTTCCTTTAAATTTCCATACGATTATTAAAACATGTTTTTATTGTTATGAGTTATATGGTTCCATGGATCACAAACACCATCATTTTATAGGGGATATGTTACAATTTGATTAAATTTTCCACTTACATGTGTGTGCTATGCATGTGCCTCTGTGTGTGTGTGTGCACATGTGCACGCATGCGTGTGTGTTGATAAGTGTAGGTGAAATATGTGAAGGCATCGATTCGATTAACCATCTATTCAATGCAAGGAGTATCTTGAGTTGACTGAAATTAAATCTTAATTAGAGCTGAGTAAATTAGTTAATATCTTATAACATATAAGATATGACAATGTAAAGGAAAGTGTATAAATAACAAGAGAATAAGAATGAATTGTCGATGAACTCAGTCTTTGTAACAAATATAAACTTGAAAGATGATGTAAAAGGTGTGCAATGTTGGTAATGTGCATGCTTCATTTAAAATACATTGATCTAGAGGTATGACAGATAGTAATACCCAAAAGGGTGAAAACATTTGCACACTGTGTTTGCGTGTGCAGTATTAGGTGTGTAGTATTCTTCTGTAAGTGTAGGAATAAGCGTGGCATGTGGTTCTTTTGTGGTCTGTCACATTGCATTGCGTTTGATGTATGTCAGGTGCCAATTGTTTTAAAATTTTCTTGTCATACCTGTACTTACATGTGCATATCCTGTTTAGTGCCTACACATGTGTGCTCATGTGAGTTTGCGTCACATTAGTGAAAAAATTTGCATCATCGAGTAATGGTCACTGGTGAATTGTCACTAAGTACTATGTGCTGTGTTTTAGACTCAATGTATTTCTATTGCACGTGTGGATATGTGTGTGTGCCCATGTGTGTGTAAACCACGTGTGTGTTATGTGCATGTGCATGTGTGAATCCATAAGGAGTTGTGTGTCATAATTAATTTGAGGGTGTGTTAACGCGTGACATTGTGCGTGTGCACTATCGTGACCGTGTGCAATGTGTAATTACTCATGTAGACCAAGTGAGTGTGCGTGGTACCTATGCCATATTGGATATGCGTGTGCTAACTGTGCTATTCATGAACTATGGAATGCGTCTAACGTGTCCGTGTGTGTCACTATGTGTAACTGCCATGTGCGTGTGCATGATACATCAACATGTGCGTGTGCATGTGTGGGTGTGCGTGTGTGTGTGTTGCTGACATGTGTGTGAATTTAGAGTTTGTGCCTGAGCGTGTCTGTGGAGTATGTGCTTGCATGTGCTGTGCGTTGCGTATGCATGTGGGTCATACGTGTAAATTTGTGTGTGACTTGCAGTGTGTGTCTGCTCCTGATGATGCATTCCCGTAGAGAGTTTGGAGTTAGTGGGGTATACTCTCGTGTGGGTATGCATTTATGTGAACTAGAGCCCGCGTGTGCCAAAGTGTACTAACATGTGTGTGCATGTGCCTGTGCATGTGCTTGTGGAGTGGTTGTCCAACAGTCGGATGTCATTTGTGCGTGTGCATCTATGTTCGTGTATCTGTCCACGTGCATGTGTGTCAATCATGGCCACGGTGCTAGATGTGCGGTGCTAGTGAACATGTCATTGATAGTTATGTGGCTTTGTGTGCGTTAGTCTTGTGCGTGTGCATGTGCATTCCATGTGTGTGTGTGTGTCATCTTGATGCCAGTGTGTCCTGTGCATACCGTGTGTATTCCTGCATTATTCCATCAGTGCGTGAACTATTTCACATTGTAACATCCTCATTTTAGACAATAGAACAAGTCAATTTTTTTTTTTTTATATAAATGCTTCCTGGTTCTAAATACATAATTTAGAACTCACAAATCAAATAACCATTCTTATAACAGATAACCATATGCAGCTGTAATGACTCGGAGTACCTCCGATCTATTCATTCCATGACTCGATAATCTACCGATCTATTCATGAGTAATAAGAGTTGGCATTTTTATTTAACACATCACTCTTGCGGTTCTCTTCCCTATTCTGGGATTCAGAATGCTCTGTCCAAGGAACCTAACTGAATAACTGTTATCATTATTCATCGGCATCTCATCCCTTAGACCAGGTGACTCAGGAAAACGCAATCAGCAGCTTGCGATACTTTGGCCAAAGATTTGAAACATACTGCTTATGTCTCGTATTCCTTAACGGCATACTCGTCAATCTGGAATATGTCCTTCACCCCATTCTTATGTTATGTAGAATGTCTTATACCGACTTCTGTCAGTCCCTCCTATCCCAACTTATTCACTCGGAAACGGATTAGTAAGGTGATAACGTTATATGGATGCCCACGAGGACTAGGGATACGATGACATACTGGTTCAACCCTAGTTAAACCAGTGTGTCAAGATACCCCGAATCTCCTAGGCAGCCTTATAACGTGACCACATTCCTAATCGGTCCCTGAGTAACTTGTTCGAGTTCAAGGTGTAAATCTTAGCGATCAATGCAAAGGGTGTCGTCATAAGTCACCTGCATTGTTGTAACTTCGAGAAGATCCTAATCTTCTCGGAGGTACAACCCTGTAGTTGACTTGTGCCGTCAACCTTTAAATCCACCTCGAAAAGATCTACTTATTAATAAGTGTTACGCACATTGAGTTTAAATTACATTAAAAGACGTTCCCCTAAGGTTAGCCTTTCCCGATCCCTGGATTCCTCATCTTAGGATGACCTTTCTCAATAAAACCCATTACATAGAGGAGTTATTAAGACCAAGGTCTCATCAAGGAGTTCATAGAATATACATAATTCTAAATCAACGGAAATTGGACAATATCTCATAAACTTCACATGAGATTGCCATCAGAACCCCATTAGGTTTATATCAGTTCTCATAACTGAATTTATATCATACTTATTAGTATCAAGATATAAATGATTAAGAATCCAATTAAATGTTGTCCTGTTGTAATCAAGACTAGGGATTAATAATTTAACTCAGCTTGTTTAACGTTCTGCTTAGGTTTATTTTAACCCTATCTTTCAAAAAGACAGTGATCTAAATTTCAATTTAGCTTTCGATAGAACATACAGGAACTGCTAAACAATCATAAGAATTCAGTCACATATTCTTGCAAGCTTATATTGACAATCACAAAAGTCTCCAAATTATACAATAATAACAATGCTCTCAAGATATTTGAACCGAAGAAGGTCAAACTATCAAGATAAGAATACAAACACATAAGTAACAAATATCAATTTCCATTCCTTTCAGAACTAATCAAATACATTTTATGCATTCAGCATACTTGATACAATACTCAACGGAAAAGAACATCTTTCCTCTTATAGTACATTTAAAGAAAATCAAACTGTAATTCATTATAAATCAAATTAAACAATCTGATCATCCTGTCAGATCTGCATGCTTTTACCACTTACGGCAACCATCTGCAAAAATTGTCAACATGGGTCAGTTCGATGAACTGAGCATGATAAGCACTAACTCTTAAAACAATTGCAATCCATCAATTGTTTTCATTAAACACCCTGTTTAAATGAGATCAATTCACCAAACAAGTAAACATGTTTCAGACTATACCTTTGTAATACAAAATGTCTATAAATGTGTAACTACAAATTTTCGTTACAGAATAGTCCTAAATACTTCTCAAATATTTCATCAAAATATTAGGGATCAAGAAGAACGAAAGTATCCAAACAATTTATCCATCTGAATTCCCAAGACAACAAACATCAGACAGATCATTACATTCAACAGTAAAAGAGGAATATCATAACAAATCATGATTCCATCATTATGTTAAAACAATTCCAGAAGTTAGATAAACAATTATATCAACTATAATTTATAACAGAAGAGAAATAAACAAATTATACATATTTCCCTTCAGAACTAGCTCATGACTGTACCATCTTTCCAAGAGCAAGGCATTCACCTTAAACACATAGTGAATAAAATCAGACGAGACCACCAAAGCACCACTGTTTGGTTAAGTTTACAATATAACAAACTACAGTACAGTAGCTCTCATGCCAAACAGTGGATGACTATCTACCAAACAGACTCTGCATGACCTCCCACAAGAAGCGACAGACAAGAAGATATTCACTGCCATTACCTGTTGAGGTGCAGTCGACAACTCCTAAGTTCAATCAAGCTCAAGAATAGATATACATGCCACAGAAGACGTAACACGCCAACAATCCCTTACATCAACCTACAGCCCATTCTAGTCCTTACTAAACATTGTAAGGCTTTTAGACCCAAGGTCGAAATCAAAAGAACTTCTATTGTTATCGCAGTCAACAAGAGACTCAAAATCATTAAGCAATTGATGTTTCCCTATGACTATGCAGAGATAATCGACACACAATTCCACAGCAACATATGGAATTTAATCAGAAAGAAAACATAACATATCATAGTCACTTCTGAACGCATCCAGAGTTGAAAGTATGGTATACACGACCTAAGGAAAGACATAATGTCAAGCTATTTAACGAATTCCAACAAAGCCACATTACATGTTCATTCAGGCTTATACAGAAGTATGACACTATTACCTATCAAGGATTTAAAACTAAATCCGTATAACAATATTCACAATTAGCTTTTACAGAAGCCTATATACAAGATATCTTTCCATACTCAAGGAACCCAACAGTGTTGAAAACAACAAGTAAACCAATCAGGCTTAAATTGAGGTAGATACTTAGTTTATATCAAGGATTCAACTAAGTCTCAACAACAGTATACAAGATAAATAATAGTTAATGATTCCATCCATGTGCCAACAATGGCAAGCATTCAAAATCAGGCTTATACAAAAGCTAATACGATTTCGTAACAAGGAATCCAACTGAGCCTCTATTATTCTCAATATTTTTGCTCAAGCTTTGCACAGTGGAAACATAATAAGTACAACTCAATCTGAACCATCTGTACAACGAAATTCATTACAAAATAACAGAGGTCGCATTACCTGTTACTCCTTCAGACTCTGTCAAAATCAAATTACCAATATTCAAATATATATACATATAGCTTCGACAGAGGTCCATAATAGACGAATCATTCAATGGACTCTACAGAGTCGTTTCAAATACAATAATCATATATATATATATATGCATTCTATCAACGGGTTGAATCCCATAACCAATGCAAGGGAAAAACAACTTCAACACGGTCGCAATGAAATACTGTAACACAGCAAGTTATCCATTCACAAATAACTTTAAATAGCAAAGCGAAACCCAATGAGATTCAGTAACCACCACCTTAATAACCATCGATAGAGCTTACAAAGAAGTTCAATTAAACTGAATAATCAAACAAATGTCCATCAGTATCCCTTCCGACGAGTATCAACAACAAGCATCAACGAGTAAGTGTCAACAACAAGCATCGACTACGAGTATAAATCAACAAGCATCACAGTAGCCTGTACCCATCAAGAGAACAATTCATGGGCTCTCACAGAGCAAGCCCAGTATACATTCTTGCATATATTTCACAAATTAAAGCCGGAATGCAAAACACCAAGGAAATATTGCAACAGTTCGAAAAATAAAATAAACACCCATCAAGGTTTAAATTGAAAAATCAAACCAGCATGAAGATACAGTGCCAAAATCACACAAGCTACCATAGAAACCATCTAATTCCAAAAATCATCTGAACAGAGTTGTTCTAATGAAATCACTTGAAAGAAAGCAAGATTTTTAAAGGTTAGGGCCTAACATGCCTGGATATTTGCTCAAAATTTCTGAAGCAGACCACTGAAAGAGCTCGAACCTTCTCCTTCCTTTTCCAAGTTAGAGCCACCAACAAAATTTTACTATTTCCATGACTTATATATTTTCCTTGCCAGAGGAAAGAGCTAGTTACGCTCATACTTGCCATGCAACACCAAGAAGACTGGTGCGAAGAACCAGTGAATAGACAGAAGGAAAACCAGAGCGCATGCAAAACTAAACAAACCATTAACTTTCCATTTTGCATGCCTTTCCGTGAAATCCGAGCTCGAATACCGAGTTCATTGATTGCATTTACTCCCAATTTCCCGCTCAAATGCCACTTGCCACCGACCGCCATAGTTGGCGATAGACAAATGAAATTCAAAGACCATTTCCAACTT
>JAHRHJ020002012.1:0-15445 GCA_019776745.2 Taxus chinensis | reverse complement strand
GGTGTACTGCCCTTTGCCTTTCACAGTACAATCGGGGATTACTCATCAGCAACCTTTGGGGGCATCATGCTTACTTCTCCCCCTCTTCAACATCTTAGTTGCAAGTTTCCTTGATACATGGATATCATTTTTTTTTTTTTTATTTTCAACAAGTGCTAACTCCTTTCTCCATGGAAGTCTTTAAGGAAGGATGGATCACATGGACTACACATAGCATGGTAAGAAGTCCATTTCCAAATTGTGAACAACAGTTGTGTCTTCCACTTGGATGTTTGTTTGATGTGCTTCCTAAGGCAAAATCAACAAAGGATATTTGTTGGGAATGTTTGGTTGTTGTTGTTTGCATTTGGGTTTCAATGGAAGGTTTGGAAAAAATGAAGGAACATGGTATGAACTCTTCTCGAGGCATTTCATTTTCAGCTGTACATATGAATAATTTTCAGTTTGTTATGGTTAAGGATGAAATTTCAATTACATGGGAGCCATTTTCATTCACTAGATTGATGTTCTTTCATGTTGGAAATAAAATTTTGAAATGTACTAGCTCCTGCCCCATCATTTTTGTGATTGACATCACTATGATTAGCCTCCCTATCACTTCTATAATTCAGATTTTTGCCATGCATTTGATGATATGGTTGTTGGTGCTTGATTTTGGCTCATGGGTGAATACTTGGGGATGGAAACCAGCCATTCTAATTCTAATTTTTGAAAGGAGAATGCATGATTACAGCAGCGTTTGGAGCCACATAACAGAATTTGGGGGCAGCCCATACATGGAAGAGACTAGTATGACATTCACACCATGGAGACACATTGGAGAAGTGTTTTCTAACACTTATTTTTCTAACTTGTTTGCTTCATGTGCAAATTTGAAAAAGAAATTACAGTTGAAGACACTCCTAACTTTTAGGAGAAAAAAGCATCACAAGTTATTGCAAATGCTTCACCACTTGGTTGGCATGGGATCCAAGCTTTGGAAGTGCTACATCTTTTCTCTCAGATGCATGAGCTTGCTATTGCTTGAGGGCAAGCAATCTTGAGAAGGGAGGACTGTAATGTCCCCTTCTTGGGACATTGATGAAATTGAAGGTTTGAAGACCCTCAACCCAATGGGTTCGAGGATTGAGTTCGAAAGTCGTCGTAAGATGTTTGTTATCTATTCTGTAACCCCTTAGAGGGCTCTTTAGTTAATGTGCACATAGGCTAGTTATTTTTATTATTTAATTAAAAATAATAAAGTGCACATAGTCTTAGTTTATTAGAGACTTTATTATAAAGAGAGTTTATGTTTTCCCTCCAAAAGGAAAAGATCGGTCTTTATTGAATATTGCATCCCTTAACTCTATAAAAGGAGGTCGCATTTCCTCTAGTGGGGTTATGTTGATTGATCATTTGATTTTAGTCCATGCTTGGAGTATTGGGATGTATGCCCTAGTTCTTGCATTGTGTTCTCTCTTATTTGGATCTATTATTGAAGAATATTGAAGACTCCATTGTGCTCTCTTGTGTTGGATGTGTTTATGCATGGTATTTTCACTCTAGCATTGGCGACTTGGTCTTGGGTATTGGCATATTTATTTGGAGGATAAACCTGCATTTTTGTGACGGGTTTGTGGTACTTTGTGACTGTTATTATTGTTGCAATTTATTAGAGGCAAATTGACTTGGTTTGGGGTGTGATCTATCATGTTTTGACGTTGTTTATGCTAGATCTATTTGTTGTTGTATCTAATTAATTATTTCAAATGCAAGGGCTGATTATTTGAGTGTTCTGGAAGGGTTTTGTGAGATGGAAATTATTTAAATATTTTATTCTAGCCCTAGCGACTTGGAGGCATATTTCAGGGGCAGATATGAGTGGGTTTCAAGACTTAGAAAATTCAATTTGTTAGTTCATTTGAAATCTCATGATTTCTACTTTATTTTGCAATTTGTTTCATGCCAAAACTCCAAGTATTTTGTGAGATATTAATTTTTAAAGTTTCAATTGTTCTAGGTGATTTATTAATTAATTAGTTGCTACTAAAAATCAAACCTGGATATTATTAAAGTTCTAATTAGTTCTCCCATCTAACCCAACACTTTGGCATACTCCAATCCCATTCTAGATTGTATTATTGCCGACATTGAGTTATTTGAGGTCGAATTATGAAAATCTAATATTCCTATGATCGATTCGGTTAATTAATTAGGAGGAATTAATTTTAAAAATTTTGGGAGTTGATTTGATGCCCTAAATGTGTTTGGTAACCTACTTTTTAGGGCAAAATTAAGGTTTTGTGTTGATTGAGTGAAATCTGATTTTTTCATATTATTCTTCATATTTTTGTGGCCCAATATCTAAAATTTCAGCTCATTAGGACTTCTCTAGCCAAAAATATGAATTTTGGAAAATTGCAGCAGTTGGGGTTTGAATATTAATTATTTTCCAGCAATGTGTGATTAGATTTATGTTATTTCCTAACTTGTCCTAGAAGGGGCCATTACAAAGTCCGGCAAGTCAATGTGTCTGAGGTCAATATCCCCAATATTATCAACGTCTGATGTGATACTGGAAGGGGAAGCCACCCCTTGGAAACTATACTTCATTTTCTCTTTCCCTTTAGACGACAATTCAAACATTTGCCCCTAGAAGAAACTTTGAGATCTTTACAAAACTCACTAAGACTTGAGGGCGGAAGTCAACCTCTGAAATGTAGCAAGGAATCCCCAAAATGTACCGGCAAAAGTCGACCCTTGCTCTGCAACCCTAAAGTTCCAACCGGAAATTCCGTCGGAAGTTAACCTTTGTTGTGTATGCTTTGACTTTCGAAAATACGCTAGTAGAGCTTGCAAGGTGTTTCTCAACCTCCAACTTCCAATGGCGGAAGTTGAAGCCTTTTTTGCAACCCTGAACCCCCGATTTGGTCTGCAACGGAAGTGAGAACCCTTTTCATAGCTCAAACTTCCGAAACGGCGTTTAGTGATAGATCCTCCTTCAACTTTCGAGAAAACAAGAATTTGAAGCCTAAGCTTCATCAACAACACAACCAGTGAAGTAGGGAAAGACATAGAAACGTTAATCCCAAAACACAAAAAGGAAAGCCCAAAAAATGACACAAAAATGAAGACACCAAGGGCACCCATAATGTCAGGTAAAAGATAGGCAAGAAAAAAAAAAAAAAAAAGCCTGAAAACCTTGCAAAAATGATCATAACATTAAAACTTACCTAAATACCAAGTGGGTTAAAGAGAAAAATGTGAAAATTGCCCAAAATCCATGCAAGGAGTACGGTCGGAGGTAGGTGAAGCGTCAGCAAGTCCGTGTACAAAGTGTCAGGTGAAAAAGACAAGTAAAAAATTCGCCCTTAAATAGAAAAGGGAAAATTAATTACCACGTAGGTGACACGTGTGGTTAGGTGGCATTAAATGCACTGACCTAGCGTTGGAAGTTGACTTGCAGTTTGCATGCAAACTGCACTTCGGGTTCGAAAACCTGAAATGCACTTGAATGGTCGGAAATCGAGTTTTGGAAGTCAACCTGCAGTTTGCATGCAAACTGCATTTCGGGTTCTGAAACCCAAAATACACTTGAGGAATCGGATTTCAGGACTTATCTCACAGTTTGCATGCAAACTATGTTTTGAGTTCCGACTTCCGATTTGCACTAATCTCCTATGCATTTCGGGTTTTGGGTTTTGGGAGGCAGTTTGCATGCAAACTGCAACTTGACTCGCAAAATCCAAAATCCAAAATACATAAGGAAACTTCATTTTAAAGGCAATTTCCTTAAATACTTTTGTGGATAACAACACTTGATAAAAGGGAAATTTTGCAAGAAAAGTTTTCGAACAGAAGACAAAACTTGGCAAGGGAACTTGTAAAGTTAACAGGGCCTTTCCTTATCATGAAATGGACAAGTACCTCGGTGTTAGAGAAGCTTACTAGCTGAAGATAGGCCCTAGATTTGAATCTTGAGAATTTCAACATTGGTATCAGACCACCTCAAACTGAGTACGGCCTGCGAGGGTGTTGTAAATTGAAATTCACACTCTAACTAGAACCTTAAAGTCCCAATTCAAAACTGTAGTTCTTCTGCTTGAAACTGGCTGACTATGTTGCCATTTCCCAATTTACTTAATATTTCACATTGCTGATAACATAGGATTCTCTTGCGAGAACCAATGGCTTTAATGGAACTGGATGGCACTGTGAGACTTGAACCGATGGCCCCCGTGAATTTTAGGTTATTCTAATTGTCAAAAGTTCCTAAAGGCTAACTAAACCCACTCCATCAGAAATTAAGAACCGAGTTGAATCTTTGGTTGCAGCAGAACTGCGAAATATTATGAGGAAATCATTTCCTTCCGAGAGCTGGAATTTGCAATCTAATCTCATCGTGAATCATAAGTCACGTCAAGCGACCCAAAACATCAATCTCAAACCTACAATATGCATTTTTCCCAGGATTTCTTTCGGTTTCAATATTATAAACAGCAGAAGTTTAAAAGTTTTTCATAAAAAAACTCCCCGAGTGTATCTATATAAGGAAATTAAATTTGCAATCGAGTCTCATCAATATCCTGACAAAATGTGACCTGAAACATTCATTGCAGTTTTTTCGAATTCTTAGAAGAGTAGTGCATGAGAGATGTCGTGTGAGCTACTCTGGCGTCTAAACACAGTTAGGTGCAATGTTGACCATAAAAGGAACTTTCCTTTCAAGAACTTTTTAGTTTGTAGTAGAAGAACTTTACCTGGTAAAAATAACGCTTTCCCGGCTCCAATCCGTGCATAACAGCATCATGAATGTATCCCGGATCCCTCCATCCCAAACTTGTATTAGCAGGTCCATCACACATATCCGACTGCTTATAAGTAAAGGACTCGGCCTCTACCACACCCTTCAACCCCTCCTCTTCAAGCCCATATTTCACATAGCCCTTCAAATCATCCTTGGTCACAAAAATGACACGCATCTCGTCCTCATGGGATGTGAATGCCAGGTGGAGCTGAGCTGGATCATTTAGGTTTTGAAAGGTGACAGCCTGGGTTTTGGCCAACAGATTGGCAGTGGAGGGCAGGGGATTGTGATCTGAGTCCACTGGAGTAGAATTGGTGATCTGGGTGTGGTCCCAGTGGAATATTCTGAATTCATAAGGAGATCTGAGATTGATGAGGGGAAGATTTATGGAACCAGAACCCTTTTTCCAAGTTGGGCAGGAGGATAGAAAAATGTAGCCTATGAAATGATCATTTTCAGAGTTGGGAGGGGTATAAATGCCCACCCAATCTAAGTCTGAAGGAGAGGAGATGTTTTTCCATTCGAGGGTGATGTTATCCCCTGAAATGTTCAATGTCTTTGGAAATGCATCCAGTGTTACACCATAGGCAAAATCCATCATTAGTACAGATGATAGCAGTAGGAAAAATGCATCCATGATGAGAAAAATGAGTTGGACAACAATCCGATGGATCGATTCACTTTAGATTAAACACATGACTTGGGGAAGGGGAGTCTTGACATTTATCTTTGGTTTTGAATGAGTGATATTTGTTTTACTTTTCGCTTCGAGTGCAGGCGTGGCTGAATTGTTGAAGAATCAAGCCTTATGCTTTGCGTATGCTTTTATATGTAGGCTATTTTTTTTGCATTTCTCTCTCTCCCTATCTCCTTGAATAGACTATCTTCAAGGGATGCTCTCGCCTTTCCTAATTGCAATCCATTTGCCTATGACACGTAGTTTAGGCAACGTGATATTAAGATTTCTAAATTATTAAAAATATAAAGAGAGAGCAAATTTGATGAAATAGAAGTTATATTACCAAAAATAAAATGGTATAACAAACTTATTCACAAAAAAAAAAAGGTTAGTGGTATGGAAACATTGCTACAAAACCGTCTCATTAGGCGAGTGAAAAATGGCTTATGAGTACGCTTGCAAAAAATCAATCAATAAACCACTTATAAAAGAAGCAATTTAAGTACAAGGCCACAAGTGAAGGTCTCTATCATCTAGCTTGCCCCACACTACTATATATAGTGTAAATAACATCATGAATTGTGTCAATCTCACTTCATTTTTTGTGTTTGGTACTCTCCCATCCATTTCCAATGCAAATATGTGGCGCAAAATTTCACCTTCTTCCATCCTATGAAGTTGTGCAATCATGACTTCCTATTCTCGCCATGAAATTCTCATTTGCATGTCAACAAAACTATTTCCCTCCATCCTCATAGTTGTCAAAATCCTCCCAATACTAAATCAGAGCATTTTATAATCCCCATTATCCCAAGAAATTAGCATACAACCCACTTTATTTCTAACCAAAATATTTATGACACTTTGAACAGGTTTATGCAGAAAATGATGGTCATGAAATTCACCTTGGAAACTGAAGGGCCGAATTTTATTAGAGGCAGGTGCAAAAGATGTAGATGGACTATTGGAACTTGCCTTATATTAATAATACAAAATAGTTACAACAACGGGGTGACTACAAACTCACGTGTCCAAAATCAAAATGCCACTGTACCAGGATGTTTTAGCAACGCCAACAGAAGTTGTACTTCATGACTGAGATTTTCCCCCAGATTACATGGACATAGAAAATGGAGGCTCAAAAATCTAGCGTGTGGAAACCCTGTCAATGGGGAAACCCTGCACTACCATTCTACATCCCTACCATTCCTCCATGCTAAATTACATCATCTCAGGCCGCTACGCATGTTCCTAGCTTCTTGTACACTACCCCCACTGAGAATTCCATCCCTTATCCCTCTTCACCTTCGTCTCACCTCCCATATTCTTCTAAGTCCCCTCTACCTAGCTGTACCGTAAATTAAAAGCCCCCAACAACCACGCCTTCCCCAACCAATTTCATCATGTTCGATGACTACAGGACAATTGAAGAATGGCGTGACTCATGTGACTCCAACTAGGAAGAGGAATTCATACAGGTGCTTCTTCTAGAGGAAAATCAGTTAGCTCAAGAGGGTAAAATTCTAGAGGATAACCATACAGTTCCAGAGCCTCCAAGTGCGGAGCAGGTCACAAAAGAACCTTCAGTTCTTCCTCCCTCTTCATACCCTTCAAGCTCTGATGTCAAAGAATAGTTTGAGATTTCAAATTTCATGTTTGAGGATGAGGGGAACCATGGTGAGAAAATTACAGATCCATAGGAAACCATGGAGGAGGTCGAGCACACGCAGCAGGACAACAAGGAGGAAGATTGTCTGTCTGACTTGGAGGACTGTCTTGATGGAGACGAGCCAGAGGAGATCATATCATTTTCTCCTCCATCATCTACCTTCTGAGTACATGATTCTATTGACATGGAGGAGAAAATTCAAGGACACCAACCTACATCTCACAACGGCCCTATGAAACCAAGGTTGGAGGATCTTAATCTTCCATGTTCTTCTTAGGAGGAGGAAGGGAAAGATAATAACGACACCATCTCTTCTGCATCATCCATCCAAGAAGGTCCATAAGAAGACTCTTTATGTGGTGGTGCAAATTTGAGAACCATGGTCCACATCCATGGTATGAGTACGTATGCCACTCATTGAAGGTACTTGGATTCAACGGAGGCTGGAGGTCAATCAACGACCTCTCGTCAATCACCAACGACATGGCCCACGAAGCTATGGTGGGCATGAGTGTGAGTATGTGTGTTTTCACTAAGGGTCACAGATTTGCAATACATTTCAGGAGTCCTAAAAGCCAGTCAACTTGAATAAGTGAAATGATTCACATTGAGTGAGTTGAACCTAGTAATTGAAAGTTATGGTCTCAATGTTCAAGATTTCTCCCTTTAGTCAAGTTTATTCACTCATACAACCAGTGGTATCCACATGTCAAATAATTTTCATGGCTTAGTGAACTTTTTGACGAAAGCACAAAGGAAAAGTCAGCTAGCTTTTCCCTAGTCGAGTTGTTAGGTGACCCTGTCCTTCGAGTCCACCTTACTCTCTCTAGTTTTTAGGTTAGTTTAGGTTGTCATTTAATAAAACCATCCTTCTTTTCGGGTTACTCTGGTTGTCATAAAACCATCCAATTGTCAAGTGTTATGAAATTCCTACAAAACCATAGTGTGATCATGGTGCTTTATTGTGAGCGGCAAGACATGTAGAAGTAACATTTGGTGAGATCATCTCCATTTCATCACCTAAGGTTGCATCCAAGGGGAGTGTATATTGGGATTAAAATCCATTAGACATTAGGGGATAAGATTACATTTGTTTATACACTGACATTATTAATAAATTGTATGCTTATTGGATGCTTCATGGCAGCTGATACAACATTTTACCTAGCATATAAGTAATAGTTGTGTGTCAGTGAAGTTGTTGACCAAAACAAGCTCACGTAGGGCACTTATTTTTTAGTGTCAACTCCAAGGGATGTTTGACCCCTTTCATGGAGAGTGATTGAGATCTGAAGATGAAGTTTGACTTTAAGCTCTTAAGAGATCAAACATTATAAAGCATTTCCATCAGATCCCGAATTTCAAATTTCTTTTCTTGGATTATGATGTCGGTGTTGTTTATTATAGTTCAATTTTTATCAATGGTAGGTCGACGGGCCTTAGAACGATTCATATGTTGGACTATGGTAGGGACCAACAACAAATCAGTTGACTTTCCGCCAAAACAAATCAAATTCTGGACCGGTTATTCCTCACCTCTTCACGGGAAACACCTTTTGGCACTCTAGTTACATTTTTGAAAAGTCACAATTCATAATTGTATACACATCGCAAACCTTCAAGGAGGATTTCTTATAAAAGTCCATAGAGTTCCAAATCTGAAGTTGGCAAAGATGCCTGGAAATGTTTCTTTTGCTAAAGTTCAATATTCACCATGGAGGATTATATTTTACCAATTGTTGATTATGCACATCCACACAGGTCTAGTATGGGCATTTATCATACATGTTGTAATTCAGCCCTTCACATAAATGGCACATCTTTCAAGTGCAACCTAAAAGACTAACCCCTATTGAAGTCTTGTTCAATGCAAATGTAATTTGTTTGAATAGAAAAGAGCATGAAACAACATCACCACGTGACAAGACTGTAATCTCAAAGTTCATCCCAAAGGAAATTGCTGACATGAGTGTGAGGCTTCCACGTGCTCCCAGGTCTAAGGGACAATCGACATTGAGCAAATTTGTTGGTAAATGGGGTAGATACCAGTTTTAGGTGCCACGTGTCTGACTCTAGTCGACAATTCCAAAATAAACTTGCCTTTAGTTCCCCATCTGAGCACAACGCTCGCCTTCATGAGATTTTCAGATCCTGGGGCATCTTCTATCAAGCAAATTGACAATTAATCAGAGTCTAAGTGCCACTGCATCATCAATAATGTTCCAGGGCAGAGCCTATAAGCAGAATGATCAAAGTTCAAACACTCGTAGCAATCCACATTCCAGATCTTAGTGCCCTTAATAACCTGAATTGGCTCATGATTTTGGTTAAGTATTTAGGATCTCTTAGGTGAAAGCCAATAATCTCAAAACACAAAGATATCAAAAGTAAACATTTGGAGCTTCCTAATCATGCATCGTGAAGATGAAAACATACTCCATCGGACTCTTGATTTGGTCCTACTTAATGTCTACCACCAACATTTGGACCCAAATCAGGTACAAGTTTCTTAGTTAACTAAACCCAATAGGCTCTATCAGAAGCCACCACGTGCCTCATTGCATAATTTCAAGAGCAAGAAAGGGGCTGAATCCAACACGTGCGACTGCCTTATGTGGGTCTTTGACATGGATGGACTCTTTTAAATTATTGTGAAACGCAGCCTGATCTTAAACAATTCATGGTTTTTTCGCTTGTTATTCTCAGTTTCGATGTGGGAAGAGGAATCGGCAATTGTGAACATCCTCTCGGTGCTAGATTCTCAGCTGTCACCATCATTTATGAACCACCATTTTGAGGCTGATCAAGTATGAGCTTCACAAACCGATAACTTTTTGTGAAACCTCCTTCTTTCCCAAAATCTCAATAATCTACATCTTTTTAAAAGGATGGACTCTATCAGGAGAATTCAAATTGTTGCATCAAATTCAATGCTTTGGAGGCTATTCTACATGTGAATTCAATGCCATATGGTTGACCAGTAGAGTCTGATTCTTCCTTAATTCAGCAACAGTCTCATTTGCTCCCTATATATTGTAAAGGAGGGGCATATTTCAAAAGGTTGGTCATCTTTTCTGTCACTACCCCCCTCTCTCTTTTTCCTTAGGGTAGAATTGGATTCTAAGCCTCCTCTCTTAGTTCTATAATGGAATTATCTTACCTCTTGAGACCAATGATGATGTACTATGTGAAACTTATGGAGCAATAAAATATGTTTTTTGATGCATTTTGTCCATCCTCTGCTTATCCATTGTCTCTCACTTACCTGTCGTCATTACAGGGTACAAGCAACCTTTTCTACTATAATTTGATGGAGAAGGAAATGGTGGCAATACTTTTGCACTAATTATCCTGAGTTTCTCACTTAACCCGAAATTTTGAAAACATATCGTACAAAAAGTGCTCCATATTCAACTCTTGTTATACAATTAATATTCAATGTACGCTAATTGTTAAGTCTACATCCTCTAGCTGGACAACCACAAAATAATTAACAACCTTCCATTAATTAAATCACATCTTCTTAAGATTAATGAAATTATTATTGAATTAATTATCTTGAGATGACTTTCATTTAACTAGTGTAACATCCCAAAATTGATTTAATCCCCTTCTTAATTTGAAAATGTAGACACATATAATTATGCCCAAGCAATTTAAATACTTAAATTGCACTAATTAAACCCTTTCTCGTGAAATCGATGACATATCATCAAAAATCACTCATATTCCCTCTTATCCTCGATAATTAATTACACATATGCTAATTGATTAAGTTTGTTATCCAGGGGGAAATGACCTAATTAACGACCTTTACGTTAATTAAATCACATCTTCTAGTCTAGATTAATGAATTATTATTAATTAATTAGTCTTGCCCTTCATTTAACCAAAAATCAATATTTAATTGATTTAATCCCCTTCTAATAGCCTAAATCTTCACTAATATTCCTCTAATTATCTTCTATAAACTTACATCTACCTATTAGTTAATCACCTTTGATTAATTAAAACACCCCCCAACTCCCATGACTTGCTAAGCATAAATTAAACCCCTCTAAAGTAAGGTTACCTTTAATAAAGCAACCTTATCCATTGCTAATCATGTTTTACCTTTATCCCACATGCAAAGGGATGAAGTGTTTCCTTTATCCATTGGGCTATATAAGGAGTCCTCATCCTACCTTTTTACTTACACCTAAACTTCTTAAGAAAGAAAATGCAAATCATATAGCAAAGAGACTAAGAGATTTCCTTTTGTTTTCTTGAGAGGTCACCATTGTTAAGAGCTAAAGCTTCCTATTCTTGCATTCTTTAAGGATCAAACAAAGTAATTTTTTATTTCCATTGGAGCTAAAAAGGTCCATTTATTCTTATTGGTAATATAGGAGAGTAGATATATTAAAATAACATGCATAGTTTTGATCTCATGTTTTCAAAGTTATAATGTTAGTTTAGATGTTGCTTAGTTCTCTATCTTGATGGTGTTTATGCTTTGTTTTAGCTAAATTGTAGAACTATTTTAGGTGGTAGTTCTTGTTTCATTTGATTTAGCATTAAGCAAAGTATATATGCACACATTTGGCACACCTGGTGGGACTTACTCCATTGTCCTTTGCACTTAATTTCAAGTTTTTGTAGTTAAGTTTCATTTTGGGTTACTAACCCTCTTTTACACATGTTGATCTAACTTGTTTTTCTTAACTTGTTTTGTTGATTTTTCATGTGTTGAGTCTTCCTTGTAGGTATAAAGGAGGTGAAATGCTGTTAAAATCGGAATTGATGGGAAAATTTCAAGATTTCTCCATGTTTTCATTTTTAGAGCTTACTTTTTTAACATTCTACATGCTAGTTTTGTCAATTTCTTGAAAATTTTAAATTCTTGAGCATGTAGGTTAGTATTTGATAGTTCTGAGTCTTCTATTTACATATTAATGTGGTGGGTTGCTGTCAAAATTTAATCTTGGTGATAAAATTTCAATATTTCATCATGTTTTCATTTTTAGAGCTTACTTTTTCATCATTCTACACGCTAGTTTTGTCAATTTCTTGAAAATTTTAAATTCTTGAGCATGTATGTTAATGTTTGATAGCATTGAGTCTTCTATTCATATATTGATGTGATGGGTTGTCAAAATTAAATCTTGGTTGGAAAAATTTGCCCATTTTATAGATTAAGAGATGTTTTTTTTGACATTTTTTTTAGTGCATGTCAAGTGCATACCCATGAGCATAAGAGCATATGCGTAACCCATCTTTCGAAGGCCATAACATTTTCTCCTAAACTCGAAATGACTCCATTTTTTTGCGTTGGAAAGGTATTGAAGTTAACTATGCAATGAAAACATAAATTTGGGATTTGTACTTACAAAAATTACATGTTTTTCTGTTATTTTAAAAATGGTCATTTTCTAGCATGTCTAATGTTTTGATGAATGTTGTATTTCCATGCTTCCTTGATTTAGACCAAAGAGTGTGTATGCTATTCTCTTGTACCTTTTGGTGATCTTGAGAATCAAAAACAACTCTGATCTATATATTTTTAACATTGGGATTAAACTTGGAAAATTGATTATTCATTTTTCTTAAGGGTATGAACCTTTTACAAAGAATTTTTCAATGGTCCTTTGATTTGAAGTTTTCCATTTCTATATAGTTGGGATAAAGTTTCTGTATACTCTTCTCTTGCACCTTAGGGTGATCTTGAGAATCAAAAGCAACTTTAGTCTTCATTTTATAACATTTGGTGAATTGGAAACTTCATCTTTCACTTTTGGTTTAAGGGAATGAACATTTATTAAGAATTTTGTATGGTTAATTGATTGAAAAGTTTTTCTTTACTTTTTAGCTACATTATTTTTTGTGTATTCTCTTCTCTTTCATCCTTAGGTGATCTTGAGAATCAAAAGAAACTCTTAATCCTCTTTTAAATAATGTGACTTTCTTGGAGAACTACTAACGCTTGAGTGCAGGACCTAAAAACACTTGTCAAAGAAAAGAGGAATCAAAATGAAATCAAAAACTACTAATACAGTTGTTATACAGGTTGCCAAAAGGTGTTCAATCAAACCACACCTAATTAAACAAGATAAAAAGAACAACATATTCAAAACACTGTATTGCAGGTTTCAGAAAAGGGTACGTCCCTCTTCGCTCAACTGGAACATAACCCCTTTGGCATAACACCTTAAGCTACAACAATGGGGGTGGTTTCAGGAACCCCAAAGTAGTCCATGCAAGAGGGAACCTTGTGGATGAAACGGGAAGTGCTCTGCACTACCTACTTGACTAGTGATTCCTTTGTGAGATAGTGTTATAGGTTGTCTGTTGTGGCGACCCCAGTGATGGTACACATAAACGCACTAGTTGCCTACTGTTCTTGAAGGGAGTAAAGTAAAGCCGAGATACTCCTAAACTAGTCAGTGTGACTTTTTAGGTAAATCGCACTCGCTCATGGCAACTTTGTAACACCTAGGGTGAGAGAACCACCTAGGAGAATATATTTTGGCCAAGAGCCCACTTTGACCATTTTAAAATAATGTTGAGTTGTGAACCTTCTTTTTGAGAAACGTGTGACGTATTACTTTTGCCTAGTTTTTACTTGCCTTAGGGCGAGGTGAAACTCTGTTGAAGTGAGGCTAGCATTTTTTGTCATTTTTCTTGATTTATTTCCTTCATATTCTTTTGACACTTTGTTGATCAAAAGAGGTGTGATTACCTTTGTGTTGTCATTCGACTGTTTCTCTCACTTTTATGTCCGTTTATGCCCATCCATGTTTGCGGCTGGGTTAGTTAAACGTCTAAAGTGAGCGGAGGCATTTTCACGTCATTTGGTGTTCATTGTGATCTTGATACCCACATCAAGATCATCATTGTAGTTAGGCTTCGTTCATCACTGCGGACTTCCATAGAGGAGTTAGCTTGTTTGTCTCGTATCATTACAATTTCGATATTTATGTCTTGTTTCTTGTAAACTCGACATAAATACCTATATTGTATGGTTACGCTGCACACATTCTTAACTATTCCTAGCTATACTTTAAGCTTTTTTTTGTTCAGTTTTATTATTACCTCGATTTCAAAAGGTGCTAGGCACTACCATTTGTGTGTGTTATATCAATAACACCTCGATATCAATACTTCACTTTCTTGCAAAGTGGGTTAACATATCTTGGTGATATTGTTGTGTCGTTCACAAATCATAATTGGCACTTTTTGAGATATAGGTCTTAATCAGACTTGAGCTTGCTCATCGTATATCTTGATTGGGAGATCGCATTTAACTTCGTGTATTTACTTACGTCTTGTTCATTCCTTTGAACTTGGCATAAGTGGAGACATCTTGTTAATCATCTAGCGTCACAAATTACTTTGAAACGTAGTCTAGGAAGTACTTCATTTGATTAAGTTTTGGTACCAAACGATTATTTCATTGGTGACTTTATCACTCTATCACATTGGTATTCTCACACTGTTAATTTACTCTTAACACGTACATCTTGTGTTTCACTTAGGGGTAGTCATTGAATTTTGAACAAATCTACAAATCTTGTGTTGGCCTGGGTCATTGAATTAGGGGCCAAATTGCCCATTAAGAAGGAACCAATACTACAAACAAATGACACTACTGAGGAAGAACTCCCCCTTATCAATATGGAAGATATTTTAACAAGCGGGCATGCTTCCACTTCTTACACAGAAAATGATAAAGTGGTAGGGCATAGAATACCCCTCCTCAAAGTGCCACGAAGAAACAAAATAGAACTTGAGACAAAAGAAGAACCTCCACAATATGAAGAGGAGGAACCTTTAGAAGAAGAAGCTATAAACCAAGCCACAATCCAACAACAAATCAACAACCTAAGCCGACGACTTGCTTTGCTTACTTCCCATGTACAAAAAGATGCAAACAGGAACATTTAAAAGGTAAGGCCTAAGGTTAAGATCAACAAACTCCATTAGGAAAAATAAGGAGAAGAAGACATAGGGTACCATCATGTTTACATCCCTACTCCCACTAAAGAGCAATTGCTCGCACAGGAAGTGCAGTCTATGAAAGCAACGCTTGCGAGCTTACAAGAGAGCAATATAGGGAGCATCAAGAAATATCAATATGAAGAGTTGTGCCCCTATCCTTTTGACAAAACAATGACCCTTCAACCCTTTCCAAAGAAATTTGATATGCCAAAGTTTGACAAATACAAAGGAAAGGGAGACCCGAGAGATCATGTTAAAGATTTTTACATGGCATGTCAAGAGGTGTCTTATAGTGATAATTACCTTATCATACTTTTTCCCAAGAGTCTTGGAG
>JAHRHJ020002011.1:0-15455 GCA_019776745.2 Taxus chinensis | reverse complement strand
CAGCTCTCTGTCTACTTCTTCAGCGCCGCAAGACTCAATCCCATAACTTTTTTGTTCTATTTTTTGGTCTGGCTCAGTGATGCTAGGGAAATGATGATTCTCTTCAAGTAAATAATAGACTCCTAGCTCATATTCTTCCATTTCCTTGAAAAGGTCAAAAGCATGCCTCTTGTTCACCCATTCATTAAGAGTCAATTCTAGAATACATCCAACCTTAGTATCTGCCTCATAAGTGCATGGGAGGTCTTCCCGATCAAAGTCTGAACAATTCGCATTAATTTTCTTATGAATAAGAGGCTCAATATGGAAATACACAATGGGATCAAATTTGGTCGTATCCTTAGATCCATACCTTGTTCGAAAAATCAAGTGCGGCCAATCAGAAGACAAATAGCCTCAAATTTTAGCATTGAAGTCTCTTAACAATCATAATGCAAAGAGTGGTGCCAAGTCTATAACTGATACATCTTGCAACACAACCATGTTGGGGCATGCATGTAATGTGAGGCTCAAATCCTTGATGACTCCATCCATTTTTAATGTTGTCCCATCCAATTGCACTACGCCTTTGGAGATGACTTCATATTGAAGACCTAGCTGATGAGTTATTTGCTTTGGCATGAACGAGATACTTACCCCCGCATCCCGATGATGCAATGATGTACCTAAGGTGTCCCCAATTATCAATTAGAACATAGAACGGAGGGGGCCTTCAGATTCTTACCTTGTGAGCTCCTCTCTCTGATTTCCTTCTTGTTGAGCTGTATTGGTAGCATGTTTTCTTATTGTTAAGGTGGCTGCTTTGAGGCCTGACCAATTGGCCATAGTAGCCTGCAAGAGTCTCTCTGTCCTGGGATACCCATGACTCCCACGTTAAGATGTTTACATTTGTTTTCTTCATCTTCACAATGATGTTGAATGGGATGAGCTATCTTTTTGCTGCCCCTTTCCTGGCACATTCTTCTCTTTCATATGGGTCGTTACAACCGGATCTTGAGCTATTCTAGAAGGTCGTTTGGGCTGACTCTGCACATTTAGAGTTGTTCCTTGATTACTCATACCTTGTTGAGTGATAGAGGGCTATGGATCATTTGAATTGGATGGATGCCATTATGCAATATTCCTCTTCTTGGATCATGTTTTTCCTGCTACATTAAGAGGTGGTGCTTGATTCATACCACAGAAATCTTCAGCCTACCAATTAACAAGTTTGGTATCATTTGGAGGTGTCTCTTTCTAGGTTACTTCCTATTGTTGATTCCTTCCGCTGGCCTGTCTAGTGTTCCCATTGTCATTTTCACACCATCAGATCTTGATTCAAAAGCACCATTGGGACACACATTACTATGTATGAGGTTGATTGCATGGGAAACACCAGTTGTATTTTTGGGCCATGTTATTTTGCACTGGTACTAAAGCTCTAGATGTAGATGGATCATTGGGATTGTAAGGTTGGAACGGTCTATTAGTAGGATGTTTGGCTTGATTCTAATTTTTAGTTTTGGATGGTGTGCCTATTAGGCTGTTGGAGTCTATTGGTTGATTTACTGATATGATCTGAATTTTGATCTTGTTTCCTCTTAAGTGTCACCAACGCTTACCAAAGTTTTGCAGTTTCTTCATGACTTCTTGGAGCTCATTGAGAGCTAGAAGAATAGTTTTCGTCTCCAATTGGAAATCTGATTCTTGAGCGGTCTAAGACCTAATGTTGGGTGTTTGACTGGGGTTGGAGCTCTTAGTTCTGGATATATAGGTATAGGTGGCCTAGTGAAAGTTTACCACTACTTAATAAATTTTTCAGCTTCTAAGGAAATGTTATATGGATGCAGGTAAATTTATACCTCCCATTATTAAGCACATGGAAATATTAGTAACTTAAATCTTAAGGGAGTACAAAAAAAATTTCTTCATCCATTGGGTTCTCACGGCCACTGGAAGCGTATTCTCACCTTATTTTGGAATCTGAAGTTAAAATCAGTGAACGCTCATTAGGAGGCCGCTTGATGGTTGTCATTGTTCCAAACAAGATATTTTCTCCTTCTCTCTAAATTGATTTGAAAGCCATGCACAATGGGCCCAGTTCTTCTTTTTATCCCACGGTATACCTTGAACCACTGTAAGCTTTACCTTAAAAGATTAAGAAAATAACTGACCAACATGCATTTTAATGATCTCATGAATTAAAAAAAAGACGTTGCAATCTCCAAGCTTTGGTCAATTGGAGTCTCTAGTCTCTCAAGTAAAATATGGGATGTTTTCAGTGCTACAACTGGAACTATATTTGTGCGTTGAGAGCTTGCGGGATTTGCTACTAAAGTTTTACGTAGTGTTGGGATGTGCATCCTGATTGGTAAAAGGACCTGTTGATTGGGATGAAGGCCTACTGGATGGAGTGTTGACAAGGATCTGTTTGACGAGAGGAGACCTTGAGGCTCTATTGCCTCCCTTGCTCTTTCTATGGATAATGTAAATAGAAAATGAGTCCCTCTTCCTCTAGTGGTTTGATCTTGTTTATATTCTTCTCATGAACTTGACAAGCTTGGAATGCTGAAACCACGATTCTGCCTCTTTTAAGAGTCACTAGGATGTGTCTTCAGAGCTTCCTCCAAGGTGGTAACTCACTACAATCGCACCTCAATATTGCTGCAATAGAAAAAATAAGACCGTTTTGTCTCACCAAGATGCCAAAATGTTAGTGCAAAATCACAGCACCACCCCTGGAGTCTGTTTACTCGATGGTTAATACTCACATATAAAAAGGCCTAACATGAGCATCACTCAAGTGTGGCACTTTGCAGTCGAGAGAGTTCTCCGTATGTGGATCGGATCATATCTTTCCTATTCCGGTACAACACATATTTAGATTACAGAGGGTCATTCTCAATCCTAACTCTAATTGCTAGGAAACAGGGTTCAGGGGATGCAAGAGGTAAAACCTAATCTAACAAAGGTTATGCACCGAAGGAATGCTAAACATGTGCATTTCCTGTCAACAAAAAACATAAAATGTGAAAACCTATCCATGCAAAGATGACCAATTGTCAATGAGGGATCAAAAGAAGTAAAAAAATAAAGAGTGTTGAAATCATCCACACAAGTTATTCTGATTGCTCCACCACGAATTTATACAAGTGCCTTACAAGTAGCCAAAGCAATAAATTTCATCATTAAAATTTCATGGAGGAGTTTTACGATTTCCATGAATGCCCCTACAGAGTAAGAGAAATGGCGGCAAAGTTAAGAATGCGTCGAACCCTTAGAAAGTTTCCTCTTGTACAATATATAGGAAGAATGAGAGAGAGAATGGAGGGAAAATCAAACCCTGTCCAACCAACCCTGAAGAACAGAAAATTCCTTTGCCACAATGATGAGTCGTGCTGCAACACCCATGCCATCGTCAATGTTCCTTGCTGGGAAATAAAGGAAACCCATTCTTCATCATGGTGACAGGTGGGAGACTTCATAGCCTCAAAAATGGTGGGTAAAAAAAATAATGATGGTAGGTGGGTAGTAGGTGCCAAGAGATCTCTAAAACATCCCCTACCACTTGATTTTGAGCTTCTGATTGAAAGAAATGGTCACCTGAAGGTACTTCAGTTCTAGAGTCTGTTTACACATATCCACGTGGCATCCCTGTGCATCTCAAGGATTCACCCTCTATACTCTTGAAGTTATGTCAGATCGACAAGTGGCATCGTCTACGGGCATGCTCTGTTTTTTTCTTTTCTTTTTCTAAGCCCCCAGTTAGCGGAGACAATGTGCCCAAATTGGGACACATGGAGAGCTGGCGCATATTTGGAACTCTACCCCACCCTCCCAAACTTTTATTTTGAAAGAGCACCGAGATGATGCGTGGCTCCTCTCACTGGCCTTGGACTTTTTAGTGGCCAACATTGTGCCCTCTTGACTCTGACCATGTTACGAGCTGTCACTCATTGGTGAACCGCTTTTGGATCCACCCCTTGAAAGAGCATTGAAGAGACATGTGGGGCCTTCGGCTGCCTCGTGTTATGCTTAGCCAATTTGGGTCCTACGTGAAAACTTCCTTGCCTCATCCCTTTGGTGAGTTAAAGGGGCCTACCATATATAATGCCAAAAAATCCCTTATGGGTGTGATCCATCATAGCGAGCTCCCTAAATTGTGAAGGTGGGACATGTGGCATCATTGGCAGACGATTCCTCCATTTCCTCATGTTTGGCTTAGTCCCTTTTGTTTGGCGGGTGATATATGTCCTACTTGGGACACATGGGGGGATCGCGCATGTTTACATTCTACCTTTTGGGTCACACCCTTGAAGTTGTGTTATTGGGACATGTAGCTCCTCCCATGACTCAGTGACTTTTCAATGGCCGATGAGACCATTTTGTGACTCTGACCACGTGGCGGAATGGCGCAAGTTGAGGACTCTATTTTGGACTCCACTCTTGGTGATGTGTCATTGAGGCACGTGGCACCCACCACAGTTCTTGTGTTCTACTCACTCTTGGACTTAGTTTTGGGGTCAAATGTGAGTCCACATGATTGGGCCAACCCTTCCATTTTACCTATGCAGGATTGCATTTCGATCAATTTTTCCTTGGGGGAAAATTATGATGGTAGTCATATCTTAGCTAAATTATTTAGGATTACTTCAAATTAATCCACTAGATCAAATTCAATAGGATTACCAAAATTTTGAATCAATGTATTCAATCTATTGTTGTGGTCTTCCTATAATGATATTTCATTTTGGACATTGTTCCAATAGGTGTGATATACTGAATATAATGCTTGAAGAAAATCATTCCTACTAAATCATTCCCTTATTTACTATAGTAGGGAAGATATAATTTCTCTTAACCTTACCCTTGTTTATAATAAAATGTTACCAAAGACCATCCCTATGAAATTTACCTTCTCAACCTTAGTAATTACTATTTAAAGGAGGTGCATTGGTATCTCAAATCTACGTATAGAAACATATACTTCTCCAAACATTTTAAACCTTGTAAATCTACTAGAATTTCATTATTTATCAAATTATTAAAAATCTCAAAATTTGGAACTGAATAAGAAGTCTCATTAAGAAATAAATATTCTATTTCTAGAAAAACACATTTCCTCAAACTAGAAAAATCAACAACATATAGTTCTTTCGTGGTCTTGTTTAATTACACAATGTATTTCATCCAAGAGGGGAAGGATATGAATAAATATTAGCACAGTATTTATACTATTGATACAATGTATTAAACCCTTAGTTTTGTCCACTTCCTAGTTATTCAGCCACACTACTCCCTAATAAAGACAAATACTCATTGAACACCCTATAAAATAGTTAATACAATGATATCTAATTATTTAAACATAATATAATAGATTATTCCCATTTTTCATTCATCTTGTAAATATTAATAATTAGATAAACCTTCTGGATCTACGACAAAAATAATCATGCACCTCTCAAACACGTTCATCAAATTTTTCTCTAAGTTTAAATGTGCTAACAACTTTGTATACTAGATTTATTATTTTATACATAAAATAAATGGAAATGATATTTGGGAAATGGGATGTTTTGAGTAATACATACAAACCATTATAATGACATCGTATTACAAAGGCCCCATCTTCCTCAACACATACTAGCTTTATTGTAACTGTACAATCATACATGCCACTGATCTCCTTCAAATTACTTATTACCAATTAAAAACTATTTTTACCATCAGATTTATTTGTCATATTTCAAATAGAAATTAAGTGAGGTTAGCTCACATGTAATCTCAAATGAATTAAAAATACACCTAGACCCAAGAACTATTACGTATTGATGTAACCTCATCAATATACAAGGACATGTATCAATACTTCTTTCTCAACCATAGCTATGCAATTTTCCCAAAGCCTAACAACTACTTTCAAAAAGATAAGGATGAGGAAAGTGTGGGACACAAAGAAAATAAAAATACTGTTATGTTCAGAAAAATCTATTATAGGATGACCTCTTATAAGCATGTGAAAAAGAATAGCTAGGTGAACTATTTTACCTAAAATATTGTTGTGGATGATCTTGTTAAATTGAGAGGTAATTATCCATCCATTCTATAAAACTATTATTTCAGTTCTCAGGTGCTCCTCAAATTATTTTTCAGACCTAATATGTAAAAAATCATCCATACTTTTCCATCTCTAAAAATTCTTCACAACTTCATCTACAGTTTCTATTCTTATATATTTCCTACATGTTTCTCAATAGTATCCAACTGAAGTTGTATTGTATTCTCCCTACCCAATTTCTAGATAACTAATTAAACAGTACAGAAAACATGTTTTAAATTTGATAAATATTGAATACACTTACCTGCACTAAGTACTTGTAGGATGTAAACTATAACGTTGTAGCCGGCAAGACCTTGATTCATTTTAGTTTTGTAAGCAAATATGTTGAATCCTTTTCTATGACTTGGAAAATTCCCAAATTGTAAATTTGCAAATAAGAAAAGATAAAAAAATCATTATTTAGATTAAATTATATATATATGTGTATGTGGTGAATTTAATGAAATTGAAAATTTTCACCCTAGTAAGTCGTTGATCACAAAAAATGGGTCCACAGAATTCTCAATTGTCCAAAAATGTTGTTAAATACGAGCCTATCAATTACACAACAATGCATTCAAAAATATATGTTGGGATTACATATTTGTTTGCTATTCGAAAGGGACAAACTAATTTTTTAAGTATTTTTGCCTGAAACATTGGTAGTGACATAATGACCCAAATATTTAAATGCCATATTCCATAATTCCTACTATTCACCTAATTCTGAATATTTAGCACATAAAATTTCCCTAAACTTGTCTATTGTAAGATCCTTGACGGCATCCACTATGCGTTACAGTTACCATCACATAGTCTCTCTATCTCTAGGCATCTTTCTAAACTTAGAGATCCTACCCAACTCAATCACACTCATACAATGAATAATTCTTTTTGCATTTTCAAGTTTTTATGTATAGAACATCCTATTGGTGGGATTAAAGTAACTTACTTTCCTACCTAATTAATTAAACTAATTAGGGTTATACTATTATGTAAAGCATATCTATATCCCTCTTCACTCATTTTTAACACATTTTATAGTATTACGACCATTCTTCTAATCAATACATCATTCCAATAATTTTCCACATTATTTGACTATGCATACACTTCTAACTGACTCAAAAAAAATTTCTATTTGCACATGCACAAATCTATTTCCTATCATGGGTATCTATTTTCAATGTAATAAGTACCATTATAAACATTTCAATTCTTATCGATTTTCTGAAAAATCTCTTTGCATTATTCACATGTTATCCAAAATTCACCCTCCAAGGTAATTTTTCATAACTTGCACAATTTATTCAAGCTTGAGCAAGTCGAAATGGTTTGAGGAAAAAAATAAGGTTTTGAGGGATCCCTTGACTTTTCTCTAGGTTCTCTATCCAAAGGAAACTCCAAGGAATTAGATAAATTTGTAAAAATTTGAAAAAATGAAGTCAAGGGTTTGTTTTAGTGCATTACGGGTTTGAGGGCTATGGATGGAACTAATGTAGATCGTACCAAGGTCTGTCATACCTAGTTCAAGCCCGAAATTCTAAAGATGTAGAGTATTGTGGCTGAGTCAGCTCTTGGCATCCTAGGCCACACAGGTTCAGTTAGCCCAATATTTCCATGCATCGCCGAAGTCACTGATCAATGAAGGAACTCAATAAATTACGGAAAAGAGGAAAAAACATTATTCCATAGTCTATGGGACAACTAGGAAAAAAGCACATGTAAACCTCGAAAAGATGAAATGGCCATAGAAAAGTCAATGTGGAAAAAGTAGAGGTCAACAGCTTACACGGGTCAGTCAACGCAGTGCATAGAAAGTGATGTAGAAGCATTTGAGGTTGGAATACTAAGTTGCAAAAAAAATAGAAAAAATCATCATGCCTATCCCATGGGACACTTGTGCATCCTAGACCCAAAATCTCTGAATACTGATGGGCAAGTTGAATGCAGATATGTTGGAAGTCAACAGCCCTCACGACCCAGTCAACGATAGATGCGTGAGATAGAAGAGCCCGAATCGGGTGATGAGGAGAAAGGAGGCTTGGACCGTCTAAGTTCCGTAGGGACACGAGATCCTTGAAAACCCGCAATGCTCGCAATCTAAAGGGAAAGTAGAATGTCCGACCCCCAAACATCAAATGGTCATAACTTTTGACCCAGAGCTCCATTTTTCAAAAAATGGATTTCTTAATTTTAACGAGAGTAGGTCGGTTAAAAGGAAACAGACATCTCCAACTCCAATAAATTAAATACTCAATCTCATAAAATGCAAGAAATCCCTATCAAACTCAAAATGGTTTCTCGCACTCAGAAGACCATAACTTTTGCAATTCCCAACAAAATCGAGCAGAATTGGTATAATTGAAATCATGATTATGATCCCAACTCACAAAAATAAAAAAATCTAGAAATTCATGAAGTTTTGATGATGATTTTGAGGAGAACATGGCCAAGTTCAGAACAATGATTTTATTCATGATTGGGAGAACATTTAATAAGGCATGGACAAACATTCGTCACTGCTGCAAGTTATGGGACAACATGGGGAGCCTTTTACAAGAAAAAAACCATACTTTCACTCCATTTATGACGTCTTGCAAGTGGTGGGAAGTAAAATTTTGGGATTTTAATTTCTCCATCTCTCTCTCCTTTGAGAATTCTATAAATTGGAGTGTTGGGCTCATTGTAATAGGATATTTTTTTAGTATAAAAACTCTGTCAAATTGATTATTTGAAGCCAATGTGCTATAGGCCCTTGTAGTGGACTCCCTACATGGTGATCCAAGACCTTATTTTGTAATATACTGAACTATATTTACCAATGAAGAAATAGATGCAATTTTGTGGATGTATCTTCCCTTATTGTGTTTATTGCATTCTTCTTTCCCCTTCAACCCTGTTACAAATATATTGTGTCTATCTTATTCTCTTACATGGATTCATTATCATTGTGTGTCTATGAAATATTGTTGTGAATGCATTTGCTAGACTGTGGAGAATTTTTATCACCCTCTCTAGTATGTACTTTCCTTCCATTTTTCACAAATTGGAAATCTATTCTCATACTCTCCTTTTCTGGTGTATCATTACTTTAGTATAGGCCTTGTTTTCATGCACTCTCTCTCCATGGTCCCTTGGAAAGTTATATTCAGATAAGATAATTTTTCTTTCATTAGAGTAGATTGTGGCAGGTATTTTAGGAGAAAGAACCAACTTTCTCTTGAGTTCTATCTCAAGAATCAAGTCCCACTACTTGGAGATAGTACCCATGTTATCCTATCAAACCGTAAGCTTAAGCACACACACTTGTGCGAACCAGAAGGTGATTTGATTCGGTGATAACATCACAACTATTCACTTTCTTATCAAGTAATCATGCTTCACACTCTCTCTTTCGTCAAAAGCGGGAAAAAATGTAGGGTTGACTATCCAAAGTGACATTCTCTTTCTCTTGTATCTATAAATCACTAACTAGATACAATGGATTAGTTATTGAAGATTATTCTCCTCCAAAATAATTGTAACACTACTTTTCCCCGCACCAGGAAAAGGGTCAATGACTCCATTTAATATAATGAAAAAAAATCATATGCAAAATGACACTTTCTACAACCAAACTATATGACATGAAAAAATATTTCCTATAAAATAAATGATAACATATTAGCATTTTCAAAAAAAATGTAACTATGTAATAATTTAATTATAAAATGATTTTCTAAATAGAATAAGAAAAAAAAAACATTTCTCAATTGTTACTAGTATATTAGCATTTTAATACTATTTAAAACTATATTGTATCCATAACACTATCAAGGGACTACTGAAAGCACAACACCAGTTTATATAATGAATATTGATTATTATCTTCTATGATTTGATTACACATATATAGGAAATATACTTCCTAACTAATAGGAAGTAGTTTTTAACAACTCACAACTTACGTGAGTTGTTTCTAACATGTACTAACCAAATATAATTGTTATTGTTGTTTTATATAACAACTAATAACAATATATTAACACATACTTATAACATAATAATTACTTCACGTAATTATTATTTACTAATGGAGCACTAATTAAATATTTCCTAACATTCCCCCCCTTAGTGCAAACATGGGGAAAACCTTCCTTTATACTTGCACCTGCTTTCATGATGTAACGCACCAAAATTACCAACACAAGAACAACACAGTGAAATACAGGATAACTTTTTTTTTTTGACTTGCTTTGACTCAACACGACACAACATGTCGTCACAAGGTTACAATCATCACTTGGAATCATTTGTTACGGGGAAGACTACAAGGTCAGCACAGAAACGTTCACACTTATCAAAGACAATTTATTTTTCTTTTGACAAGAAACATGAAAGTCCAATCCACATGACACACTCACGGCTCGGCACGCCACAGTACGAAAATGGTTCGGGTTTATCTTTTGGTAAGAGCCCTTTAGACTCCATGGACTTAAGTTTTCAGAAGGAAATCATATATGGTTTGCACAAATTGCATCTCACCAACTGAGTTAAATTCATACACTGAAGAGAGTTCACTTACGTTTCTCCTACTTACTAAATCTTAATATCTCAAGAAACTACATTGTTCTTTAAGATTGTTTAAGAGTTCACCCAAAAGGGATAGTGTTCGCTAGTTGAGGCAGGGTATCAAGTTAATAAAAGTTTACCTCACAAGGATGTTTCGTTTTGAGTCACTCCATGGAATTATTTGATTCAAAAAAAAATAGATCACCTTACATTATTTGTTGAAATAAAATCATTATTTTGTTCGCTTCTTGAAGGGGGTACACCGACTCATTTTTCTTTACTTATAAAAATATTGTCGTACGTATTAGAAAGATTTAAACGTAATAATTTATTCGCAAGATCAAAGTGTTACATACTCATATCACTGTAAGATTGAATGCCTTTATCACAAGGAATAATTTCAAGCTTAACTACACAAAGAACAGACATATTTCACCATTACCAAACAATACAGGCAAGAGGTCAATCAACTCTTTACAAGCAAGGTAACAATTTACAACACATTGGAAATGTTACAAGGAACTCATAAGGTAAGATGAAAATGTTACACTTCTTGCTTCTAGTCACCGCATAATCCATCTGCAAAATATTAACTAAAGTCAGTCTCACGACTGAGCCTGTTAGGCTACACCACAATAGGAGGCTAACAATAACAATAGCAAGAAAGGAATATTCAAATTCAGAAAGGAGTAAACAAACTCACAACGCCAATATTAATCTCATGAGAGAGAACATAAATCTCCAACAAGGAGAAAGTCCAAATACTAGTAAGAACAAAATTACATATTCAGGCAAGACTATGGGTTGGGACAAGAAAGTCAAGAGTGTTGATCATCTCCTTAAGTAACCCCTGGGTTCCGTGATTGGAATCCAAAATTACTCATCAGACTAAAGGGGTCAGAGAGATAAAGCGTCTAATTAGGATCGTAGGGCGAAGCAAAAATGACGTTATCAATTCTTCCAGGCCTCAAAGTAATTGGGTTCGATGCCCTTAAAGAACGCACTATAGTTTGGTTTTAACAAGAGTTTACCAACTACCTCCTATCGGCTTTATTACAATGAGTACTAGTAACCAAAATCAAACCACCTTTCCAAAAGCGTTAGAAAGGGGACACAGAAAGGCCATTAATTACCACAACCAATAATAATCATCAAAATCCACATAATATAAGGAAGACTAAACCCAAAGTCGTTAATATTTTTATTATTAGGCATGTCAGTAAACATTAATAAAAATGAGTTCCCTAACTAAGGCCACAAAATGGGACCTTTTAGTACCCAAGTTGAAGTATAAGGTATTTCGAGTTCGAAAACAAGGGAATTCGATACGTAGAGGGCAAAACACCACCGATGCCCAGGCCTCAAAAGACCTTACTATGAGTACAAGCACACCCCCCAAGAACCCAACGCACCTGATATAACGAAAGGTTAGCCAGGCGTCGCGCTAGAAGTTCTATGAACTCCTTGCCAAAGGTAAAGAAAGATGGAAAATTTTACCGACTCCATGTGGCTATCGAGGAAAAAAGTCTTAGCAAATATCAAACAGCTAATACACAGCCACCTATGAGATTATCATGACATCGTGTCATCTAACAGGAACGAGTCACGAGTCCGTTACCCTGGGATTCACCTACAACTTGTTTCTAGTCTAGCCTGTAAGCTTGCTTGGACCCTTAATAAAAACTTGTAGAAATTTCATTCGTAAAACTTACAATGTTTCCCCTTGCTTTAAGCAGACAAGAGTTACATCAAGAATAGGTATATTCCTACTCTCAACAAGTGGAGGCCAAAAATAGCTGCCCGTTATCATATCTAGACTAGTACAACAGTCAACCATGTACAGTTTAAACAACCCAAATGCCATTTCTAATCCAACATAAAGTGAGGATGCCCATAGGTTTAAACAAGTTTCAGCCACAATGTCACATTGAAGTACCTTTTCAGACAAAACAAGAGAGCCCCAAAACAAGAATGCGTATTATTCAACCAAAAGAGGTATGTGGCTTAACTCTAGTTAGTAACCTTCATTAAATTAACATCACAGAATTCTTTTTAAAAGAAAGTCATATAAGCAACAAACTCAATATGTTTCCTCCTACGAACTCGACTGATCACCAAATTGCAAACCCAGTTTAGACAAATATGAAATAGAGTAAGCTATAAGAGAGGAAGGAACATCAAGCAAAATCAGCGAAATTGGAAAAGCGTTAAAGAACAAACCACACAATAAGCAGTGATATAACACAACCACGAAACATCTAGTCTAGGTGCAATTCAAGAGGAAAAGAAAATTTCATTTCAAGATACTGAAAGAAGGTAGAAAACTATTACCGAGGAGTGAAATAACATGCCTGAGTATAGTTCTTCTTCCAAGATCTTGTGCTCTTTTCCCATAGGGCAGCTTGAAGCATCATGCTTTGACATGAAAAACCCAGGGCTATATGGATGTGGGAAGCTTGTTTTCTCTATGGTTGGAATCCCTGATGGAAGTCTAGGATGGACTGGCGAAGGATCAGAGATCTCAGGTTTTTTGATCCTCATCTGTGAGATGAACCCTACTCTTAGATACCAACTGTTGGTTGTAAGGTCCATATGCCCCTGTTGAGGATGCATGCATTTCTTTTTGCGAATGTTGCTGAGCTCGTGAATAGTTGTCTTAGCCTTGACACTTCCTTTTTCAATGCTTCACAGTGTGATCTAAAAATAATACTCCTGTCTTGTGCAAGAGCAGCAATTCTTTGTTCAAAGCCACTGTTACATCATTCATGTCAAGCAGAATCTCTAGATCAGGAGAAAAACTGCAAGGTTAAGGGCAAAGGCATAGACAAGAATTTGTGACCAAACACGAAATAGTCCAAGTGGAATGCTAGCGTTATCCTTGAGTAAGGGAATTCAACAAACAACCAGGGACAGTCAAGAACACAAGACAACAGGGTGAACATAGTACAAGGCGGTGATGGGATTTAAGGAGATTCCCGTTGAAGGGATAGCGTAGCACTGCCATGGCCAGATCCATACACGACCTTTTTCTGCTTCTTTATACCGCTATCAGAGCCTTGGCCAAGGAGTCTCAAAGGTACAAGTCTAGATGTCACAAACATTGTGCTGTGACCTTCAAATTGTGCAACCCCCATCACCGCCTCATTAGCCTGGATGATGTACAAGTAAAGACACATTGCTTTTTGATGCGCTTACGCTAAAAACAACATTTAGTGCTCCTGTTAAATATAAGACAATAACCAAACCTGGCCTAAGGAAAAATAGGACACCAAATCACCAGGCCAGTGCCCATCATGTGCTTGACTGTTTGCATAAAACGATGGCTCGGTCAGGGCAGTCATTTGACTGCCTCCTTGGTGACGTATTGGCACTTTCATTTTCACTGAGGGAAGGAAGGGGGGGAAAAACGGTCTTCTTGCAACTGTAATTCGCATGAGAAGATCTGCTCTATGAGATACTCATTCCTGAGTTACAAGTAGACAAGAAAGAAAACAATAGAGAAGCTCTGTTACTAAATTTCATCTGGGTTCCTGGCAACATCTCACTGTACCACTTGTTTGGAGATACACACTAGTGTATGTTCTGGATTGAAAGTATCCTTCACGCTCATCTCCCAGACATTTCGCCAACATTGCATAGATCTCCTGTGCCTGTGGTCGATCTGTCACCTACACGGAAGCATGCGCACCATTATGGCTCGCCGAGTTGAAAACTTGCACGGGCCAAGCTTGATAGGTCAACACACAAAAAGCGAGCCAAAGCGTGACCAAAGTCACCGTGAATCGTCGCCAAGAAGGAGACAGATTGCATTATGGGCAGAGTGGAAAGAAACTGACACAGCAAAGCAATTTGTGGCTCCGTGAAAATTCTGATAAAATAGCTCAGCTGTATGAGATTACTTCTTGAGTTACAGCGTAACAAGAAGATATCAAAGGAGAATCTTCGTAAATAAATTTCATCAGATATGGGGGCAGCATCAAAACTTTATGGGCAAACATTTCAGATGTAGCTTGTCAGGGTGATAATTCCAACAGAAACATTTATGCCTGCCGACCAATGACTCGTTACGTACAGCCCAAAAAATGCAAGGCAAAATCGTGCTTCATGAAATTCTGATCGGAAAGAGGTCTACTCCATGAGATCCTCTGCCATTGAGCTTGAAGGAGAATCCCGATTGAGAATGTATTCTACACTGAACAGAACGCACACATAGATGGACGACCTACTGTTCGAAGCACTCAAAAGCTTCAACCCCCAACTGCAAAGTCTGTCGACTGGCTAAGGAAGGTACGGAGAAAAACACACACGCAACACTCATGGAGGCAGGACAGGGGCACGAGAAGTCAAGGAAGTAGAAGAGGTCGTAAAGGCTACATGTAGAAGTGGTTGGAGTTTGACTGAGAGACAGGCGGCCAACTGACCATCTTTCATTTGGTCAAGCAATAAGATATGGCAGGAGCCAACACTCCCTCCACCACCCCCCACTTGCCAGGAAACAATAAAAAAAACAGAACCTCAACCCCTGCCAAACCAAAGGAGTAAAAGCCCTAAAGGCAAATCGGTGGCTGACAAGGAAAACGCAGTTGACAGGTTGGGGGGGGCATACAAATGATAAGTGATTGCTTTTCCTAAGAAATCCGAAACCAAAGGATGGTTTTACTTAGCTGACCAGAAACCGTCGAGTGGTTTTTAAGTGGTTTACCACAAACCACAACATGCTGTGCCAAGTAATATTTTAGCCTCATCACTATCACCTGCAGGAAAGAACATAGGAAACAAACTCACCAAATGAAAGATTAAAACACACACTTTGAAAAGT
>JAHRHJ020002010.1:0-15461 GCA_019776745.2 Taxus chinensis | reverse complement strand
TTGAAGACATTGTGGCAAGATTTGAATTGGCTCTCAGCTCCTTCAGCTTTTACGGTCCACGTGTCCATTTGTCCAAATATCCTGGATGAAAGTTTCTTGTTTCGGCTCAACCGGGCGGTCGCGTCCCTACGCGTCTTTGTTCCAAAATGCTCGGACTGTCTGGGACAAATTCTTCCAAACCACCTGAAATGGGCTGCCTTTTCTCTTGGCCACTTTACCTTTTCATGTCCTTTGCTTCCTCATGGCTCGGATGTCCCTTTGCTGCGCAGACCACCTGGAGGCTTTTCGGCTGATTCACGCCCTAACGTCCCAACCTTCCCGAGGACCGCCTGGACTAGGACTTAGCCAATTTTCATGATTTTTTCTGCCCCAAGCTTAGTTTTCTACATTTCTTCCATTTTCTCGACTTGTTGGGATTCCTTCTTGGATGGGAGAGTTTGGGAGAAGCCGAGGGACCCCAAAAAACATAATTTTGGGCCCTGAATCAATCTATTTCCTCAGGAATTGAATATTCTGATGCATGCTATCAAAATTACCCTGGGGGGGTTAATTTTTGATAACATTTTGGCAACTCAGCGGGGTCACCTGCCTGCTAGGTAGAAGATACCAGTGGCTTGAAGCAATCCATTGGGCATGGAGTCATAACCTGATTCTAACTTAGAACCCTAATTGACTCAGAATGTGCAAGGACCGAAGACTGGAATATCACCTAATGAGAAAGCACTCTGAACTACAAAAACATTCAACCTATGAGCGACAGTAAGTTGTGCCAAAGCACTTAGAGGAAAACAGAAATCTAACCTACAGCAAAACAATGTGCACACAGCACTTGGAGGAATTGAAAAATCTAATCTAATATTTACAAGGTAGTAAACCTTTTTCCTCTTTAGAATCAACACTTGAGATAGATTCCATGTGACTGGAATCTGTAGTTCTTCACCATCCAATGTAGGCCAATTGGAAAGCATTGTTGTTCTTGCATCTTCGTAACCATGTATGGGCCACTCCCAAATGGCATCAAATTTTGAATGCCTTCCATGGTTTTGCACCGGTCCACATCCCATTTGAACACTAGATCTCCAACTTGAAAAAATCTATCCTTGGCCTTCCTATCAAAGGTATTTTTTATCAAATCTTGATCCTTTTACATTGCTTGGGATGCCTGATTTATGATCTCTTGCAGCTCCATCAACTCTGCATACGTCACCTCCATGGGCTCAAACTCTAGCAACTCCAGCTGCTTCATGAGTTCCCAATGTTGGCAGTTCTCAAGTGACATGGGAAAGATTGCTTCTTCTTTCCATAGACCAGTTTGTAATGGAGAGTTACCTGTAGACCTCTTTGGTGTTATTCTGTCAGCCCATAATGCTAATTTTAGCTTGGTATGCCATGTTCTTTGATTTTCATCTAGAGTTCTCCTGATGATTCTTAGCAAATTTTTGTTCGTGGACTCTACCTGTCCATTACCCTACGGGTAATAATTTGAAGAGGTGCTCAAATAGATTCCATTCTTGACAGCCCATTATGTAATCTTGGAACCTATGAATGCCAATGCATTATCAGAGATTATTGTAGCAGGTATACCAAATCTGGTTGTTATCCCCTCATAAAAGTCTAAGATACTAGACTCAGTTGCCTCTTTGAGTGCTACTACTTCTGTCCACTTGGTGAAATAGTCCATCGCCGTGAGAATCCACTTGTGGCCTTGACTCAAATTGGGATTGATGACTCCAATGAATTCCAGTCCCCATTGCATGAATGGCTAATCTACTGAAATTGGATGAAGGGGCAGCACTGCTAACCTTCTCTTTCTCTGTGAAGAATGCACATTTCTTGCACTTTCTTGATCCATGTATAACAATCACTGAAACACTGTGGGCCAATAATAACCCCCTACCCTTCATGATCTTTGAGAGCTGTTACTCGTGGGGTGAAATGGCCTCTTGCCTCCCCATCATGGAACTCATAACACCCTCTCAATTTGACCTGTCCCAATGCACCTCAGTAGAACTTCATTGATGTCTTTCTTAAACAAAACACCATCAACAAGCACATATGGAATGGCTTGTAATCTAAAGTACCTCCTCTTTGCTTTGCTCATTTCTGGAGGGAATAGGCCTGTCTGTAGGAAGTGTATCATATTCTGAGTCCAACAGGGAGTGGGCACATCATCATTTTCCTGTTCTTGACCATCATGTAGTACCAAGACAACCTCTTTTCCATTACCTTCTTCAACTTGCTGACTCAAGGCTAGCTTGTTCACACAGTCCTTTCCCACGTACCAGTTTGGTGACCTTGATCTCAATGTCATATTCCATGACACGGGTGATCCAACCTACACGTTTCTCATTCAAATCCTTGTTTAGGAGGAAGTCCTTAACTCCCGCATGGGAGACCAATAATTGGATCTTGTTGTTTGAGACTAAATGCTTGAATTTCTTTAAACTCCTGATCACTGCAAGTACATGCTTTTCAATGAAAGAGTACCTAGTTTCGTATTCCTCCAAGATTTGACTGAAGAAAGCAACTGGTTGTTCTAATACTTCTTTATTTTGTTGTGCCAGGATTGCAGAAATTGTGTCTCCACCACCAAATGCATATAACATGAAACCCTTGGAGAAGTCTGGGTTGACGAGAGTGGGAGCTTGAGATATAGCCTCTTTTATTGCCTCAAAACTTGCCTTGCCTTCTAGATGTCCACTTAAATGCCATGATCTTTTCTAACATCAGCGTTATTGGCTTTACAAGAGCTGCAAAGTTTGGAACAAACCTGTGGACAAAATTGATCCTTCCCAAGAATCTTTGAAGAGCCTTCTTGTGACTTGGCAATGACAATGCTCGAATTGCTTCAACTCTTTCTGGGTCAATCATCAATCCCTTCCTTTGAGACAATATGGCCCAGAAGTTTCCCTTCATGTGCCAAGAATATACACTTCTTTTTGGGATTCAATGATACTCCAAATCTTCTACACCTCTGAAATACCTTGCCTCAGATGAAAGAGGTGGTCCACTACATTCTTTGGAGAATATAGTGATATCATCAAGGTATATCAGCACTATTTTGTTGATCAACCCTTTGAATGCCATATCCATTGCCCTTTAGAAATTGGCGCCAACATTTGATAGGCCAAATGGCATCTTCTTGTAGGCATATGTGCCCCATTTGGTGGTGAAAGCCATCTTGAATTGATCTTCCTCCTTCACCATAATTTTATTGTAGCCTGAGTAGCCATCAAGCAATGAAAACCTTTCTGAACCAGCTACAACATGCAATATTTGCTCCATGGAAGGGAGTGGGTAATGGTCTTTGAGAGAGGCTCTATTCAAGTCTCTGAAGTCAACACACAATCTGATCTCTCCACTCTTCTTTATGACTGGAACTAAGTTGGCAACCCAACTAGAATGCTTGATTGGGAATATGATTCTTGACTCAATCAGCTTGTCCAATTCTTTCCTCATGAGAGGCTCCATGTGTGGGTTGACTGGTCTTTGTTTCTACCTGACAGGCTTAGTATTTGGATCCAATTCAATGGTATGCTGAGCTAAGTTGGGATTGAAACCTTTCAAGTCTTCATAGCTCCAAGCAAACACGTCAGGGAACTCTTGACATAGCTGTATGAACTCATACCTTTCTTGTTCAGTTGTCATCCTTCCAATTTGCAATGGTTTGTTCTCTTCTACCAAGATGGATACTGAATCCTCTCTCTTGACCTGAATGTTTGCTTTCTCCTTTCTAAACTGATCATTGGGATTAAAAATGGACTCCAAAGTGATAAGTCCCTTGGGCAGCTTGTTAGTTCTCAGCTGTACCACTTGGTCACCATACTGCTGTTCCAATTTTTCTTGATTCTTAGCTGAGAACTCAGCTTCTTCTTGCAAGAAATGGATGATTTGTTGGTCATTTTCAAACACTTGCCAACTGACATTGTTATCCGGCACTGAAGGCCTCACAATCATGTGGATGTTTGGCTGTACCTTGTCTTGTTGAATACTTTCCACAATGTCAAAGGCTGCCCCTACTGCTGCAAGCCTGTCAACAGCTTGATTCTCTTTCCTAGGAATGGATTTGATGCCAAAACCCTCAAAATCTTCCATGAGGTCCCACACCCTGTTCTTGTAGCACTTGAGTAGATCATTCTTGGTAGCATGTTGTCCCTTGACCTGATTTACAATCAATTCACTATCCCCAAAGACTTGCAAGTTCTTTATTTTCTTCTTGATTGCCCAATGCATCCCTTGCACCAAGGCTTCATATTCAGCAGTGTTATTGGAGCATGCAAACTAAAATCTAAAAGCTGAATAGTACTTTACTTCCTTGAGGTGAAACAAGCATGGCTCCACCTCCTGCACCTTGTCTACTCCTTGATCCATCAAAAAACAACTGCCATACCTCATTGTCATCCTTGTGGTTTGGCTTGGTGATGCTAGGAATAGGCTGATTTTCTTCGTGTATGCAATAGACCCCTAGCTCAGATTCTTCTATTTCTTGATAAGGATCAAAAGCATGCACCTTGCTTGCCCATTCATCAAGAGTTAGATCTAGGATGCTTCCAACCTTAGTGTCAGCTTCATCAGTGCTTGGGTGATCTTCTTGATCAAATGCTGAGCAATTGGCATTAATCTGACTTGGAGTGTAAGGCTCAATATGGAAGTTTGCAATAGGTTCTGACCTGATTGTAGCTTTGGTTCCATACCTCATTCTAAACAGCATGTGTGACCAATCAACAGACAAATATCCTCCAATCTTGGCTGTGAAGTCCCTTGACAAGCAAAGGGCAAAGAGTGGTGGAAGGTCTATGACTGATACATCTTGTAAAACAACAACATTTGGACATGCATGCAAGGTAAGACTCAAGTTTTTAATCACTCCAACTGTTGCTACTGCTGGTCCCATCTAGCTGCACTACCCCTTTGGATATTGTTTCATACTGGAGCCCTAGCTGATCAGCTATTTGTTTAGGCATTACCGAGCTACTTGCCCCGGAGTCTATCATGCAATTGTGCACTAGCTGATTTCCAATGATCAATGAAACATAGAAAGGAGGGGGTTTCAACATTTTACCTTGCTGTCCTCCATGATTTCCCTCAGGCTAGGCAGCATTTGTAAGCACTTTGTCTTGCATCTTTGCTGATTCAAAGTTGGCCAGTCCTTCATGGCAGCTCGCAGCAGATCTCTTTGACCTGGGATGGATAGGGATTCCCACATTGATATATTGACATTTGTCTTCTTCATCTGATCAATGATATTGAATGGTGATGAAGTATCCTCTTTGTTGTCCCTTGGTTTGCACATTCACTCCTTGCACGTGGGCAGCAACAACTGGTATTTGAGTTGGCCTAGGGGCTGTTCTTGGCTGCCCTTGTGCATTTGAAATTGGATTTTGCTTGCCAATAATTTGTGGAGCCATGGAAGGTTGTGGATTGGTTGGGGCTAATGGCTGTTCTTCACCCAAATTCCTCCTTTTTTGACCTTGTGTTGGCTGCAACACCTTGAGAAATTACCTGGTTCATGCCACAAAAATCCTCTGCTTGCCAATTTACCAATGTGGTGTCATTTGGGGCTGATTGCTGTTGGAATGTTTCTTGTTGGTGGTTTTTTCCTTAACTGCTCCCTCACCCTCCACACCAGCAGTTGTCACCATTAATGCTTGATTCAAAGCACCATTGAAGCACATGGATTGATTATGAGGCTCATTGCATGGAAAACACCAATCATACTCCTGGGCAATGTTGTTTTGTGTTGGCACCAATGCCTTAGAGGCAGATATGGCATTTGGATTATAGGGCTGGAATGGTCTATTGGCAGGAGGCCTTGTTTGATTCATATTTGCAGCTGGATTAGGTGGCCTTTGTGGTTGGTATGGCTGCCTGTTAGGCTGAGCTTGGGGTTGATAAGAAGGTCTAAAACCTTGGGCTTGTTGCCTCTTGAGAGTAACCAGCTCATTGCCTAGGTTTTGCAATTACTTCATGACTTCTTGAAGCTCATTTGGGGCACTTGGAGATGAAGTGGAAGCTTCATTTGAACTCTGATTTCTAGGAGTGGGAGAAGGAGCCAAATTAGGTGCTTGATTGGTGTTTGGACTCTCTAAACTTGGAAACAGTGGCATGGGAGGTCTAGGGGCAAGTTTTGCCAGCTTGGATCAAACAATTTTCAGCCCTAATGGCAATGCTATAAGCCATAGGGATAGTTATGCCTCCCATGGACTGAATCAACATAGAAATATCAGAATTTAGAGCTTTGAGATAGTAGAGAAAAGCACCTTCTGCTGTTGGCCTGACTGCCACTGGAATTCTCTCCCAAGTCTTTTGAAATCTGAAGTTGAAATCAGTCAGCTACTCATTGGGAGCTCTCTTGATGGTTGTCAGCTGCTCCAAAAGAGACAAGTTGTCTCCCTTCTCTCTAAATTGCTCATGAAGTGCTATACACAGCTGATTCCAATTTGTGATAGAACCAGCTCCAAGGCTCCTAAACCATTGCAATGCTTTACCCTTGAATGAAGATGCCAGTAACTTGACAGCCACTTGCATCTCATTTATTTCATGGATTACACAAAGGTTAGCAATATATCTTTAACATGATCACCTGGAGTAGTCTGATTTTCTCCAGTGAAGTATGGAATGTTCTTCAAGGCTGCAATAGGAATTGGATGTTGTGCATTGAGGGCAAGTGGGCTGCTACCTGTGAAGTTGACATAGGGGTTGTTTTGTACCATTCTAATTGGTCTTAAAACCCTTGTTGACTGAATGAAAGGCCTACCAGGTGGAGGAGTTGAGAGAGTTCTGTTTGGTGGAGATGGAGACCTTTGAATCCTTCTTCCTCTTTGCCTTCTTCTTGGAGATAATTGCAGGTATTCAAACAACACTTCTTCTTCTCCAACTCTTGACCTTGTGGTGACTCTTCTCATGAGTTTTCAGGCCTGCACTGCTGAAACCAGTTGATTCTTCCCTTGGAGTCGCCAGATATGCAAATAATATCTCTTTTTAAGCAATAAAATGGCAGCAGATGCACATCAACTTTGCTGCACTAAAAAATGAGACCTCCTTGTCCCACCAGGCATGCCAAAACTATTAGCGCAAAATCACAGCACCCCTAGATGTTGATCAGATTTCTAGTTTGATCACTATTAGGCATCCAGTGTGATTGCACAACATTGAATCCTTTCTCCAAGTGTGGGACTTGTAAGAATGAGAAAGGAATCTCCGGAGAAGGCTGGTTCCTATTCCTCTGTTCAGATGCACACGAAAAATGGAGAGGTTTTACTCAAAACCTAATCTAATTTGCCAAGGAGACAGGGTAAGAAAATGCATAAAAATAAACCTAAGCTAATAGAGGTGATGCACCGAGGAATGAAGAACATTTATCTTGCCAATAAACACAAACCATTCAAATGTGATGCAAGATCATGCACAGATAACAAAATTTAGCAGTGAAAGATCAGGAGGATGCAAATGAACACAGAGAGGGTTAAGAATCATCCACAGACATGCATTACTTGCTCCAAAGATCGATACAATACACTAAAAAATGCCAAGAGGCAGAGTTGCATTGCAGTTTCAAATGGGAGGTTCGAACTCCACAAATTCACCTGATAAAGAGAAGAAGGGAGGAGAAAAACAAGAAATGTTCGACCTTTAGAAAGAAGCCCCTCCTTACAATATATATGAAGAATGAGAGAGGGAAGAGAGAGGAAAGTCGAATCTACCACAACCACTTCTAGGTTGCATTTAATTCATCTCATTATGGCAAAAGGTGAGAACCCTGGCAAAACGGTGGACTGTCTAGCAGAAGCGGTGAACTGTCTGTTGTATTAAAGCTGGTTGTTGAAACATCAGTTCTGGCCATTATTACGTGCTAGAGGTGTTTCTTAATTTTATCTCTCCAAACTAAACCAAAATGCAAGATTGACCCCGGAATCATGTAGAACATTTCACCAGCTTTCTGTTGATATAAAGAACGTGAAAATCCGAGCTCTGGATCGAAAGATATGGCGATCTGAAGATTTAGGGCAAAAAACAGGCCAAAACGGATCGGCGGGAAAAATTTGAAATTTTTCCCGCGCTCTGCCACTTGGACGACACGTGTCGGGCTCTGATTCATTGGGTGATTAATTCTCTCTCCTTCCACTTTTCCACAGACTTTCCTTTGAAGTTTTGACCTTTTTGCAAACTTTGGAAAAACTCCACATTTTTTCCCGCACCCCCGCCACTTTGGGATATGTGACATCGTTTGGTTGGAGGACAGGGGCGCGGGGGCATCTTTTACCTTTAGTTTTTTGGTCAAATTTTTTTCCAAATTCTCTAAGTCCTCCCCAAGCTCTGGCACTTCCCCTGCTCCATTTAGGACACGTGGCCTCCTTTCTGATTGGTTCGGCCAAGGTTTTCAAACCACGCGTATTTTTGGCCCGGATGTCCCAAACTTTCTGGGACAAATTTCTACGATTCCGCCCGATTCGGGCTTCCTTGTCCCTCTTTGCATTGAAGACACGTGGCAAGATTCCATTTTGCTTTTGTTCTTTCAGCTTTTCACATCCCACGCGTACTTTTGGCCCAGATGTCCCAACTGTCTCGGACGAAAGTCTCTTGTTTCGGCCGAATCGGCGGTTCGCGTCCTACCGCGTACATTTGTCCCAACTGTCCCAGACTGCTCTAGGACAAATTCTTCCGAACCGCCCAAAATGGGCTCCATGCTTTCACGTCTCTCAACCCAACTTCGCAGTTAGTTTTTTTCACTCTCGGCTGATTCCTTTTTCGCGTCCCATCCGCGTCATTTTGGCCCGGATGTCCCTTTGCTGCGTGGACCGCCTGGAGGATTTTCGGCCGATTCACGCCCCGACGTCCGAATTGTCCCAAGGACCGCCTGGACTAGGACTTAGCCGATTTTCATGATTTTTTCTACCCCAAGCTTAGTTTTCTACAACCTTCTTCACATTTTCTAAACTTTGGGATTTCTTCTTGGATGGGAGAGTTAGAAGAAGCCGAGGGACCCCAAAAAACATAATTTTGGGTCCTGAATCAATCTATTTGCTTAGGACTTGAATATTCTGATGCATGTTATCAAAATTACCCTGGAGGGGTGAATTTTTGATAACAGAGCCATATGATCTACCTATGTATAATGATAAGCAACTTTTAGTGTAAATCATGGTAAAATGCAGTCAAATCTTCCTCACACCATGTATGTAGACACTTGAGAGAGCATAATCTAGAAAAAATCCAACTGTAAAATTTCATAGAAAAAAACCTCACCATGAAACTTCTGAATCATTTTATAGTTCTTCTAAACACTAGTGTACCAAGATCCCATTATTGCTTTGAGTGTTCACACATGTCCTTTGTCATGCATTACATATCCATTCTTAGACACTTTCATAATAACATTTGGATAATTATCTTACTTTTGACATTAATAACCTACAATTTATCTTCTTGTGGTCTACAAATCGTCTTGTTGGATACAAACTATTAGACCACACTATCATCTGAAAGTAACCTTGTTGCAAAGATTGATATAACTCATATAAACAAGATTATGCAAAAATCACTTAATCACTCAAACTACATCTAGCTCCTTAGAAGAAATTCCTTAATGCTTCATAATGTACCTACACTTTGTGGTAATTTACATGCTCAAGGTTTCTTTTCAGTATTCACTTGATCACCTACTCGAATGGCCAAATTGAGTTTAGAAATGGGGACCCTCATTTGATTGATTTCCTTCAGACATCAGGACCTATCTTTTCTTAAGCCTTCACTTACCTTAGTCTTATGAATCAAAGTGGTTTTTTCCTAAACTTATGTCAAGATTGTCAATCCTTCTGAAATTATTTATAGTATTAATTCACCTTAACATAATGATCACCATCCATTTAGTACCCATAAATGAGATATTCTGTCACTAGAACCTAAATCTTCATGCTAACCTTGAGATCTCTCACAGAGACATGATTTCTCATAGCCTACAAAACCCATTATTGTACCTTACTTCTTAGGCACTGTGAGGGATTGAAATTAGAAGTTAATCACATTACTTCTTGTATATGAACTTATTAACTGGAACATAATCAAATATAGGTTGAAGCTTTAGATTTTACAAGATACACTTGTTAGTACAAAATCATAGCACCCCTGAATGGCCAAAGATGTGAAAAATGGTTAAAATGGGGAATTCGGTATGATTGCATAACATTAGATCATCTCTCAAGCTGTGTGACTTGCAAACCTAAGATGATCCTCCAGATAAATTTGGTTCTTGTTCCTAAACTACCTGCCATGAGATAATATAATGCAAAAAAAAAACTAAACTATCCTAATATTGAACCATTCCAAGGAACCAAAGAGAAAGATATGGTGAAAGAAAAGCCTACACTAAAGGTCTTTGATACACCATAGAAGCAAAGGGGTGAGATTATTTGTTAAGAGAGGATGAAATTGGGGGAGAAAGGAAGATGGGAAGGTCAAACAGAAGTGACACTTAAACCCAGACCTTGATCCATGATCAAAACTCCATCCAAATCTAGAACGTCCTACACTTGAAAATGTGGTAAATACATGTACAAAAAATAGATTTTAAAGGGAGAGGCACAAAAAGATGATCAAAAAAATGCAAAGTGTTCTCTCAAAAGAAACACCACAAAAAAATATTTTATTGCTCTCTATGGGTGCACAGACCATTATGTTTCTGCTTAGAGGCACAAAAATGCTTGATAGGCGTAGGAGAAGGTTTTTCCGACTCAAAATGGAGTCGGGAAACAAATTTGAAAGAGTTTCCCTACACCTAGAATAATTGCTTCTTCTCAAATGAGAAGTGTTACAATATATAGACCCCAGAATAAGATATAGAAGAGGGAAAAGTTGAATCCTATTTCAACTACCAGGGGATATGCATTGAATCCTGCCTTGTAGACTCAAATGCTATTGAATAAATGCCTTTCTCAAATCTGCCCTAAATCTTCGATTATGGCTTACTTTGACATCTTCCGAATTGATTGAAGAAGAATCGCCTTGATCAAATCAAATTTGATCTAGCTCCTTTGGTAGAAATCAGACTTTATATTCACTGGCCTGGAAGACATTTTCCCATCTTTCCACCCTTTTTTAAATCGCTTGCAGAAAATGTTATATTTTATGTCATTCAAATCCCTAGTTTGAGGGCATTGAGAAGATGTCCAAAAAATATTCTTGTATGGGGACCACGAAGGGGGATTTAAGGTTTCTCATGTGTTGAAAAGATATGGTCATTTGAATTTTTGGGTCGTGGGCGCATAATATTTAAATGAGTCTATCTTCATACTTGCGTCCACGTGGCATCTTAAAATGCTGACCCTGGACATTTGGCAATGCCTTCCTTCGCTCATTAGAATAACACCCATGTGACACGTGGCAAAATTTTGGTTTTCCTAGGATCGTCGTCCTTTTGTATTCTTCCACTGAGTAATTTCCTTTGACTATTGGAGGCACTGTATTTAACCCAAGAAATCATGGTGAGCTTTCATTGGATCATCTATACTTAGACATTTTTTGGGATTTTTTTGAACAATTTTCGCTAAGCTCGAAGACTTCAAACCTTCATCATTTATTTTCTAAGTTCTCACTCCTACCTCTTTTGACACCTCTCCTCCTTCCCTGACCCTACTGTTGTTCATTTCTGACCCTTCCTTTAATTTGTTTAATGGATTTAAGGCATCATATTTGCTTGACAGATGTTACCATTTTGAAAATTTCTCCTACGCATTAGGTCATTTGATCTTTCACAGGCCCATCACTTCCATTGTAGGGTGCTCCTATGAACCTGTTTACAGGATTCGAATGTGATTTCTCTAGTTCTTTTTATGCGAGGTCGTGGCTGATTCAATATTTTGCTGGGGGGACAAATCTATGGATAAATGTTTTGGAAAATCTCGGGGGTATCTACCTGTTAGATGAAGAGATTAGTAGCCTTGAAGCATCCATTGGGCATGAAGTCGTAATTATTGGCTTGGTACTGACCCTTCCTTCAAAATGGCCTCCCTGACTACCTGCACTTTCTATGTTCTACCTGTCCCAGAGCCTTCCCGCATGTTTGCACTCTTAATTTTCCTAAGAATAACTTGAAATGGAGTTTCAAAGAGCAGAAAATTGTATTGACCTAAGGTTTCATTTTTCCCTGAATGGACTGACTTAGAAAACATACTTTTTTTTCTCTGCATTTGTTTCATTTTTTGGAACTAACAACTGCTACAGACCCCTTTATGGATCTTTCTGCTGTGAATACTGAAGAGCCTGGCCTTGGTCTATCCCAGAATGGACTGTTACAATGTTTACCCGAGGCACATTGAAATTCACAATGACATAACCTTGGAGCAACAAACCACAACAACAACACTATGTACAAAGAATCAAATCATACATGCCTCAAATGAGACATGCAGAATGTGTAAAAGCACTTATTTTGTTGAAAAAAAAATCTACTCCTACTCCTATACTAACCAAAAAGAAAGAAAAGCTTAAACAAATCCTGCTACAGGTAGGGAGAAATAGCTTCCCTTTCTCAAAAGGGGCAGCCATGTAAATGATTTGACACTGAATATGGCTTCCTGGATGAATAAAAAACTGACTTTAAGCATGTACTCCACCAAAATCATCAAGGTATCTACATTAACCAAAAATACCTCCTCAAGCTAATTAGCATTGGACTCCTGGAGGTGTTGATGATTACCCTTGGTACTTTGATGCTCATCCTCATGCCCTGAAGTAGTCATGAATGGTTTTGGCTTCTCCCTTGGCTCCAATGAAGCCAAATATCTGATTCGGCAAGGTATGGTCCTTTGAATCTGCCCATGGTTTTGAACTCTAACTCCAAAAATGGAGTCTTATTGTGGACCTTCTTGGATGGATGGTGAGAGAGAGATGATGACATCTCCTTTCTTTTTCTCTTCCTTCTCTTGTGAAGAACATGGAAGACCATGATCTTCCAACCCTTGGTTCCAGAGTGATGTTGTGAGACACAGGTTGTTATCCTTGAGTGCCCTCCTTTATGGCAGCAGGCTCATGTGCTTGAAAGATGGATGAGGGAAAAGAAAATGATGTGATCTCCATGGGCTTTTCTCCATCAAAGAAATCTTCCAAGTCAGACAGATAATCTTGCCTCGTTGTTTTCCTATTGCATGTACTCAACCTCCTCCATGGTGTCTTCCTGATATGCAACTTGATCACCATGGCCCCCTTCATCCTCAAACATGAAGTTTGAAAGCTCAAAATCTTCTTCAACATTAGAGCTTGAAGGGGATGAAGTGGAAGGAAGAACTGAAGGTTCTCATGTAGCCTACTCCACACTTGGAACCTCTAAAACTGTATGGTCCTCCTCCATCATGGGTTCATCAATCAAATCAGGCCCTTGAAATGAAATCACAAAATCTTCAATGATGCCTTCTTTATCAAGCGGCCTCAACTCTGATTCAATCTCTCCTAGCTTCTCCTCTTCAATGGGAATTGGAGCTGGTTGTTCTTCCTCTTTAATTGGTTGTGCAGCTTAGGTCAGCTCAACATCCTCTTTAGACAAAGTGCCATCATGGACACTGCACCCAGAGTAGCGAAACTACTAATCTTCTTCTTTTTGTTTTTGTTCCTTCTCTGCTGCAAACTCAGTCTCAGCCACCACTGGCTCTTCAACTTTGACCTCCTCTATTGGCTTGATCATCAAGAGGATCTTTACAAACCAAAATTTGGTAGCCCAACTCTTCATATTTTTTGTCATTTCTTCCATGTTGGGCTCCCCTTCTTTCTATTTTCCTTGACTGGATTCTTTAGTCTCTTCCCAACATGGACTTGGGTAAACAAGAGGAGTGATAAGTTGGGGTTCGACCAGATTTGTAATTGTTTTTGGTGGGGAGGGAGGTGGAACTTCTTATTTAATTGGAGGGGATGAATATTTGGAATGGAAAGGGGGAAGAGGAACTGAAATGGGGTGGAAGACTAGGGAATGGAGAAATGGAATCAACACTTGGGGTAGAAATTGGGAAGCTTGGGTTGAGATGGTGCTATTTGAGAAAGAGAAAAAGAAAATTTATGATATGGTGGACTTACCCATTGACAAGTTTGTCTTGACTCCAACTCATAAGCCTCGATCTCCTCAGTCCATTGTGCAAGTTGGGGCAGCATTTCAACCATGAAGTCTAGATTCTCTGGAGGGCTGTAATGTCTTGGAAAAGGGCCTTCCCATGGACAAGGTTCCCTGTAACCAATCTTGAATGCCTTCATTTGTGCTATGCATCTTGACTGAACCATGCCGGCCTCCATTTTTTGAATTTTCTCCCATAAAATAACATTCTCCACATAGTTGTCACCATTGTATGCATCCCTTTGTTATTGATAAGCTCCATGGCCAAACTGAATTTGACCCTACTCATATGGGTAAGCATAATGGTCCTATATCTGATTATAATGATGATTTGGAGGAGTTAGGAAATGCATTGGAGGTGGGATTGCTTTGCTGTACGTGTGATTCCATGAAGGGAATATGAGTCCATGATTGCACAAACCTCAGTGGAGTGGGGAGATAAATGAAAGAGATGAAGAAGAAGAAAATGGAGAAAATGAGTGGAAATGGATGGAAAAGGTATGCAACTCAGAGAATGGGTTTTTGACCAGATGCAGTCACCAGATGTGCTTACATATGCCTCAAAAGGATGAATCTCACCAAGAACACATCAAATTGATGAAATAAAGTGAAGACCTTCTTATCCACTGGCATGCAAAACTGTAGGGGAAAAATCCACAGACCCCTGAATGGCCAAAAGATGTGAAAGTAGGTTAAAATAGGGAATTTGGTTTCTGTGAGGCATAACTTGGATCATCTCTCAAGTTATGGGACTTGCAAAAACTGAGATGATCTCTAGGAAATATGGTTCTTATTCCGAAATACTACCACGAGCTACTCTAATGTACGAAAAACAAAAACTAACTATCCTAATAAAACCATTCAAAGGAAACCAAAGAGAGAAAGAGAGGGTGAAAGAAAATCCTACAAATAGTGGTGATTACACCAGAGAAGGAAAGGGGTCAGGTGAGATGCTCTATCAAGGGAGGATGAAGGAAAGGATGAAATAGGGGACGGGGAGATTGCTCGAATGAAGTCTATACGGATTTAAAGGAAAAGAGGGGAAGGTAAAAACAGAAGCGAGTAGTGACACACCAAAACCCAAACCATAAAATCCATGATCAAAAGCCTCCGAAGTAAGTAATGAAGTACACGAACAAAACCATGTGCAACTCTCAATTGTTATAAGGTAAAGGCTGGAAGAATAATTAAAGAAAAATAGATTTGAAAAGGGAAAAAAAGAAAGAAAGTGAAAGAGGAAAGAAAGGCATATGAGATTGAAGTGAAGGATTAGAGAGAAAAATGAATGTGCAAACAAAATGGAAAAAGAAAAAACAATGCAAAAAGGGGGAAAAGGTTCGAAGAAAAACCACAAAAACAACCATGT
>JAHRHJ020002009.1:0-15469 GCA_019776745.2 Taxus chinensis | reverse complement strand
TTTAAGTTCATGGTACCCCTGAGGGAATAAGTCCTGATAATCCCGTACTAACTCTATGATTTTTTCCACTTCAGAGTCTGACCAATAGTCCCTAATTATGGCCTCCTTAGGCTCAGTATTTGATCCAATATTTACTTTATTTATCTTCATAGGTTCATGGTAGGCACACATGGTCTTATTTACACTATCCAATACCTCATGCCTACCTGTTGAATGGTTTACATCCATATTTTCTACTTCTTCATCATCCACTAAGTAGACCATTTTTCCTTTTTCTTTCTCATGGCAAGCGCACTAGAGTAGTGTGACATCAGCCTCTATTTCTTCAAAAAAATGTGCTCCTGTGTCTCCTTCATCCAAATAACTCCTGAAGGAGTTCTTTAGCCTTGGCACTATCTCCCATAGTTAAGCATTTTATGAATTTTAATGCTTCTTCCACAAGAGGCTTGGTAGAGAAGTAATTCAAACATCCAACGAGTCATTCCTGTAATTAAATCTTGCCAATTCCCAATCTCTCTATGGAGTTCTGCATATACATACCAAGCATGTGCACAACCTTGTAAAGTGGAATAAAACTTGTGCACTCATAGTGAAGGTGGTAAAGCTTCCTACCCCTCTTTCCAGAGTCTCTCACACTTCTAAATGTGGTGCTGAATAGGTTGATTACCATGATAAGTGCATATTTGAGTAGGTGCATTTCTCCTGAAGAACCTAGTGGCAAGAGACAATCCTAATTCATTCCATCCTCCAAGATTATCCTTGTGGGCCACCCACCATGCATGTGTTGTATCCCGTGTAGGGTATAGGCTAGCATATTCCTTCTCTCCAGTGGGTCTATCCACATTGTTCCTCCATGGCATGCAAGAATACCATAGGATTTGCTTCTCTGGTGTAATAAGGTACTGAGTTGTTATCTATCCTTTTGATATAATGCGGTTTACTATCTTTAAAAAATATACTCTTTACTTTGTGCCCCACCAAATCATAAGTGCTATGAGCCCAATTATCACAAGCAACACTTGTAGTATCACTGATAGACTATGCATCCTCCCACTGAATGATTCTATCTTTACATGGCTCAAGCACCTCTGGATCCTAGATGGCAAGTGCATACATAAATCCTATTCAGGTCTTCTTCACTCAAAGGCTCAACATAGGGCACATATTTTCCATCTGTTAAAGGGATAATAACTCTTTCCTCCTTGTTTTCAAAACTGATATAACCCTTGTTGAACAGAAGATCAACATTATTTGCATAACACCAAGGACGCCCCAATAGAGATGGGAAGCTATCTGACTCTGCCAGCGCTAAAACCTCAAATATCTAGTGAACTTGGCTCCTTGTATGGTAATGGATGCATCTTTCAAAACTCTGATGGGAGTGGCCTTAGTCCGATTAGCCATGAAAAATACATTAGAGGATGGTTGTAATGGAGGTCTCCCCATTTGTACCCATGCATCTAAAGTAAGAACATTAACTTCTACACCTATATTAATCAATATATTACTCAATGGGGAGCCACCCATCCAAAACAACATTCAGAGTGATTTCCTTGTCATAGTATAGGCTATGAGGGAGAAGATTCGCATGTAGAATCTGCCATATAGTCTTAGTACTTACACATGGAGTGTTTCCTTTTAACCAATTCCCTAATAGTGGAATGATATTTTACTAGTGCAACATTTTGTACACTTCTCTCAAGTCATCCATATCAGTTTGGACCATCTCCGATGCTTTATTTTGCTCCATCTTCCATGATTACTCCTTTAAATACTGTATTTCACCCTAAATATTTCTAAGAACTTCCATGGTTTCTTGATAAACCTCCTTCTGATGGGCAGGATCTGGGTACCGTGCATGTAAAACCTCCTCCTTAGTGATGGTAGGCTTCTACTACAATGCTTCTTTGGCACATGCTACCTTAGCATAGGTCATGATCTTTACTTCCAACACCTCAGACTCTGGTTCCAACTTGGGCATCCACTAATTTTCCATAGTGTGTTGTATCCTAACCATCCCTGCACCTTTGTTTTCTTATTTATGCTACTTACTAAGATGTTCATATAAGTCTGGGCATTCCTCATAACTATGATTCTTTCCACAGAAAGAACATGTAATATTCTAGGGACATTCATGCCTGTAGTGGTTAGGAGATCCGCATGTATAACATGTTCCGCGAGGGAACTCGCTTCTTCCACTACCATGGCCTCATCCTCTGAATCCACCATGGTATCCTCAACCTCTCCTCGACCACCTTCAAAATGCCCTTCATTCTGATCATAACATGCCTGATTGTGATCCCGATCCTGATGCTCATTCTTGCCTTTAGAGTTATCTAAAACTCCTATCTATCATACACCAATATCTATAGCATCCTAGATCTGACCAATCAGCTAGAAGTCTTCCATGTCATGAGTCGTGGACCTGCAGATTTTAAAGTAACAAGAGACATTCTTCCTTATCATGCGTTGTAGTAATGGACAATGACTAACATCATGGTTTAAATGGCATATCTCACAATCCAACAAAAATGAGCACACTAATTTGTGAGGACAACTATCCTTTGTGTGACCTTCCACTTCACAATATGTGCACCAAATCCCTGTGTGTGTGTCTCATGTGCTGAATTTATCGATAGTTTCTCCAACTGCTTTTCCATAGCTACAATATGTGCTTCTAAAACTTGGCTCACCCCAGTTTATATACTTCCAACTACCTCAGCGCGTAAAGCTGATTCAAGTGCTTCACATGGATCAGTGTATGTCTTATGTGATAATGCCCTCCTAAAAGGTGTAATCATGCCTCCAACAAACCATTGCGCATGCTAGCTTGCATGAATATCATAAGAAAGCTTAGATAACATCTTTTTAAAATGAGAATCATACTCTTTGACAATCTCATTAGTGCCTTGCTTAATATCTTTTAGTGCACTTATACTCTTATGTTCAAATTCAGGGATGTGAAACTCTTTAAGAAATGTATCTTGTAAAGTTGTATAGTCTATGAAAGTCTTATCAGGGCTAAACTTCTTATACTAGCTGTGTGTGTGCCCTTGTAACTAATAAAAAATTTACATGCCCTACGCTTAGAAGTCATGATTCCTTTTATTCGTCACAATATTTTACACTTGTGTACATGTTCAACAACATCTTCTATGCCCCTATACTCTTGAAGATGAAGAGACATCTCCATGTAAATATTATGGGGTTGGTGTGGACCTTGCCCACCTGATCCAAAACCTCCTATGTTTCCTCTACCTCCAGAACCACCAGATCCAGAACTAGAGCCACCTATGCCTCCTGATCAAAAACCTATAGCTAGGGTCAGACTAGAAGATGTACTTCCCTATGTCCCAATAGTAGTACTGAACTGTACCATGACAGTCTGTGAAGGATTACTACTCCTAGAAGAGAGTCCAAAAATCTATGTGCTTGAATTCTGTGCGGATGATACACCTGAAAAAGTACTCCCATATAACAATGAATCTGTTTGCGTTGCCATTGATGTGCCTCTTATAAGACTCACTCCTACTCTCCCACTGCTTGAATTAGCTTGTTGACTATTTGTTGTACTAGATGCTAGAAAACCAAGTGCAAGGGCAAGGTTTCCAGGTGGATTTAGATGCGTGCCCATAGCCCAGGTCATCTCTACTGGCGCACTTCTATGTGAGGCCGAGGAGGGTTCCCTATCATGCTTTCCCAAATGGGGGAGTTCCTGAGGCTCGGGTTCCACGTCTTCTGCGTGAACTTCAAATCCTTCCCTAAACTATCTTTCTCCACAATGCCATTTGCTCTGCAACCTCCCACTGCTTCTCTACCTCCCTCTCACGTGCCTCATTATACTTAAGTTTCCTTTCCTCTCTCTACCTTTCTGCCACTAGGTCTGCCATATTTCACCAAACCTGCTCCTACCCCCGCATGTGGTGGGGTTTAGTTAGCCATCAGTTTACTCTCAAGTTCAGGGTTACCCTCAGAATTTTGATCGCTAGTGGAATGCCTTGCAGGTAAGTTCCTCTGGGATATCGTAAAAATTGGAATTCAGCTACCTCTGGGCATGAATAAGTGGAAATTGAGTACTCCAAGATATAACTGTTCAAAACACCACATAACCACGTATCCATAGTGTTGGTCCAAATTAAATCAGCATTATAAAGGGTCTGAAATTATTCCTGCATCCAGACAAGTGTGTGATACCTCCAATTTCGTTGAGATGCATAAGAATTCAGCCACTCATACAATTCTACTAAAAAGATAGTGAAGAAGCTCTCATACAGATTTTGTTCCACCTATACGCATGCGTTAAACTCAGATCTAGTGTTGAAACTCTGTGCATATTCTTCTTCCAAGTCGTGTATACACTCCTAAATACTTGCTAGGGTCAACCGATATGTCTTCATCGCGAACCATCCTAAAAAAATAGAAAAAGATGTCCCACCAACAGAACCAATGATGCAACCTAGAATTCACCAGGAAGAGCCCAGGCAGGCTAGCCCACCCCTCAACCTAGATTGAGCACTCACCCAAAGCATGTAAAGGTACTAGGCTCCTCTTTAGGGTTTTTGTTGCAGGATGTTAGCATGATGAAGACTTGAAGCATTCAGATTCATAACTAACATAACATTCTACATAACATATTCAGATCTAGATCTTAAAGTATCATGATTCAAACAATAATCATAGTAAAATAATTCATGCAGTAATAAACTATAACCATGATTAACACCTTGATTCAACCAATAACCCCCATTATATTAAATACAATAATACACAGAAGCTTCCTTACAATAACAATAGTATATGCTCATGTGCACATCATATTTGGCAACATAACCTCACAATAAATCAGTTCTTACATCCTCCTTATGCTACACAGTTCACTACATATTTATAAGGGTGGGGACTTTCCCTTCACCACTTATCTAATCCCAAAATAGGTCGCATGCTATTATTAGCCATGCACCTTTACAAAAATAGCCACACATGCAAGTGCGCTAATAATAGACTTCTTCTAGTTAACTGCTAGAATTCAATCTATTCGCATCATGTATCCATACAAAGTGCATTGTAGCCAATCCTTAAAAAATAGCTAATGCATGTCACACAAGTCTCTGAACAGTTTGTGTGTTCGACACGCTATCTCCAAAAATAGCTCAGCATCGTAAAAATGGCTAAGTCCCGAATCTGTCTCCCTTCTTCACATGCGATCCTTTCCGATCCTTCCATGCCTTTTAATGCACTCTGCTCTTCCACATGAACCTTTTTTATGTTCTTTGCTAAGTGCCAGATCTTGACTGACCAACTTTGATGAAAAATCAATTAGTAATTCACAATGAGATATAAAAATACCATCATTCTTCAAATCAACTTCTATCGAAGACCTTGGAATTCACTGGTCCTTTCAATAAGTGCATCGGGACCATATGTTCATAGGGTATAATAACTATCCATATGGACCAAGGCATTGAAATAGCGGGGAACTCCTAATTCAAATCCAAAGAAAAAGGATCCACCCACCCCCATGTCCTATCAAGATAAGAGCTTATGGAAACTAGCTTGCTCCAATTCATATAACTTTGATAAATCAAACTAACATACTTTAAGCAATTTATACTCTTTAGATTTCTAATCTAAATAATGAGCCTAGGTCGATCATTTAATAATCAAAATGGATTGTTGTTTGATATCAAGGATTGAGTATGGAATCTCACCAAGAAAGGCTTACAACCACTTTGGCAATTCAATATTACTACCTTTGAGTGGATGGATGCAAATGAAGGAGCCTAGCCTAAACTTTATGGAGGACTCGCTTAAGTTCACATTTCCTAAAGTTTATCATTGGGAAAGATCAAGGTGAGATTATGATTTAAGAAAGGTATCGAGGGTTTATTAGATTGCTGACTTGAAAGGCAATTGATTTTGGTGAATTATGGGATAAACCCCAAAGATGGTGCTACAAAGGCCAGAGGTATGTTTAATGGAAAGTGCTTCCTCTTTGTGCTTCCAAAATTAATCAGGAGATGATTAATTAATAGCAAGAGGTATGCATAGAATATTTTTAAAGATGTTAGTTTGATTTTGCCGTATGGAGAACTTGGAATGCAATAAATGATTTTATTGATTAAATTAGTGGTCGTTCCCATTTGGAATCCATTAATTAGTCTTTATTTAAAATGGTCTAATTAACCTAAAGGTATTTAATCGGCATTTCTGAGATCGAAGGGTTTGTTGATTATTTGTAATCCAACTAAAATCCAAATATAAGAGAAATGGTTTGTTTTGAATGCTCTGTCATTAATATTGATATCGGTGAAAGGGAATAATTAGTGCAATTTCTAGTAAAGGAATATTCTTCCAATCAAACTGGTGTCTACAATGGGATCACATGTGATTGATGTTGAAATTCCAATAAAGAGGTTTCTATAACTTATGCCAGTTTTGATCAGATATGTATTCTTGTGGCATGTCTACGTGTGATCAGTAGGTTTCCGATGTGGAGGTTAAATACCATTTGACGTTTGATAACGCGATATTGAGGTTCATGCTAACACGGAAGACAAGAAGCATGGATTTTGACTTTTTGGTATTTAGACCAATGAGTTTAGAAAGAAAATGTCTGCTAAAGATGGCATGATTTCTTGGGTGGATGTTGTCATTGTTCTGGTGGCAAACCTGTGGTTGAAGCCTTTGTTATTTCTACCATGTTCCTATGTCTAGATTGAGGTCATTCTCAGGAAGTGAGGATTTAAATCAATGAGGTTGCCCATCCTTGCGGTTCAAATGGTGAAGGGATTAGTTCATCACAGTCAAGATATCTGTTGTGGACTTAGTGTGATGGGTTTCTCAAAGATCCCCTCATTGATTAAAATTTACCATCTATTTTTGATGCTCAAACATTTAATGGGTCAACGAATTCAGCCTTGTTGGTCCTGGTCCATTATTGATTAGGTATTCCTACCTTAACTATGTTACATCGGATATTTTATTGCATTTATCCTCAACCACTTATGCATAGGTGGATATTTATTTTTATTTATTTAGATATCTTGAGATATTATCTATGTTAGGTATGGAGGTCCTTCCTTGAAACTTATGCTATTGACTAATCCTTGATGTTAGTTCTCTCCTAAATCTATGGTGACTAGTCTATGATGACTTAGTTATTTTTGATCTTATGGGCTTGATCAATGATTCCTTGACTTGTTATTAGATTGTTAGTTCTACTTGCTCTATTTGAGCAAGTTCTCAGAGGTGATTGCATTGAGTTCCATAAATTATCTGATATTTTTCTCATTTGTTCCTGTCACGGTTTATGTAAATTATTTTGGTGAAGGTCTTTCATCTGGGAGATCAATGTTTACTTTATGTATCTTATCTAATGGAAAAATCTATTATCGTTCTTTCAAAGTAATGAAAATATTTTGATGGAGGAAGATCCATTGATATAATCCCTTCAAAGTAAATTAAATAATGAAGATCTGAGAATGGAAGGACTCCAATTCTCCTTTAAAGTGAGTAATTAAAATGGGATAAATGATGGGGATCTCATTGGAAGACCTCTCATTATCTTAAAGTAAACCAAATTCAAACATGGAGATTGAGATAGCCTCTTCATTCTCAACAAAAGTGAACCATTCCTAAAAAGGATCATGTTAGAACAATGTTGAGATGTAAAACTCTCATGGTATCCCTCAAAGATAAGAAAATAATGAACACATAGAAGCAAGATCCTCCCATTCTCTTGAAACAGTGAATAATAATGTAAGGTATCTTGTTATCCCTCCAACCATAAATAATCTACATAAGGAAAATTGGAATCCTCTCACTCCTTATAAACATTAATATTTCATAAAAGATCATAGCTCTAATTTGAAGGATTTTATAATCCTAAAAAGTAAACAAAAATAATCAAAATGGAGATATGGGAGGCATCCAATTCACCTTAGAAGTAAAAAATACTTACAAGTTATCTTGGGGCATCTTTTCCATCATTGAGTGAATGCTTTTCAAAGTCAATCATTCATTTATTTGAATATAAAAATGAAATTAGTCTCTCAATGTAAAAATAAATTCTTCAAGGAGTAGAACAATGTCCACTCGAAGTATTCAAAAATGGAAGAGAGTGTGAGAAAAGGCCTCCCATTCTCCTTGAAATTTGAAATTATCAAATTAGGTGGAAGCCTATCATTGGATTTTATCTCATTATCACATAAAAAAAAATAATAATAATGAAGATGGAGGTGTGGATGAACATCTAATTCTCCCTAAAAATGAATAATTTTATTATTTGAGAACAATCTAATGTCTCCTATTATCCCTCAAATTATGAAAAATAATTTAAGCAAAGAGAATGGAAAGAATCTTCTCCTCAGAAGTGATCATACCAATGTAACGTCTCTGATGTTATCCCTTCAAGAATAAAAACAATCAACAAAGAGAATGGGAAGACTCCCATTCTCCTCAAAAGTGAATATTTATTAAAATGGATATTGGATGCCTCTCATTTTAAGGCCTCTTCTCAAATCCCTAAAAGTACTAAAATAATCAAGATGGATAATGGGAGGTCTCCTATTCTATGAAGTAATAAATTATTTAAAACTAGAGTTTGGGTCCTTTCATTCCCACTTAGAGTGAAAAAATAGTTATAAAATCATTCTACAAGAGATCATGAAAAGACATTATTCTTTAGAATGTAAATATAAATCTGCAAGGATAATGAGACATAATCCCTCAAAGTAAGCAATTGAAGTTTAGAATGGGAGGCCTTGATTCTTAGTAAGTGATAAATTATTATAAATGATTCCAACCCACCTCTCATTTCCCTAAAAGTAAAAAAACTAATCAAGATGGAGATTGGGATGCCTTAATTACTTCCTAAAAGTTAGACATTCTTAAAAACTATATATCCAAGGATAATAATGCAAGGTCTCTCATTATCCCTCATAATAAGAAACATATTCAACAGTTGAGAGAATGGTTTGAAAACTAGTGTTCTCCTTAAAAGTGAATAATTCATGTAAGGCCATCTCATTACATTCAAAGTATATAAATAATTCAAGGATAATGTCTAAGCCTGCCATTGATGGTTTACATTTGATCAATTATTAAAAGATATAATTGGTGGCCTCTCATTTGAAGACCTTTGTCATACACCTCAAACTTTTCAATAATAATCATTGGTGAATGGGAGAGCCTCACATTCTCCCTAGATTCTAATAAATGGAAAGTTAAAAAGGATATTTCTGGGGCCTCTCATTCCCACTTGTGAGTGAAAAATGATTGGAAAGTTCAAACAATCCATGTTAACTGCACTTAGACACCTAAAATATTAACTTACACTTAGCATTTCCTCCAATTCAATCAATTAACGACACTTCGTTAATCAACCCATTCTTCGCTCCATTCTTGGATGCCCATTTACGACACCTTCTTGGTCGTATTCCTCCTATAATCAGCTTATTTGGCTAATATCTCTCTTATTAGCTAAACATTCCTCCTTTTGACCATTTAGAACCTCCCTAGTTCTCTCTAGACCACTTCTATTGGCTTCATAGGCTATCTATCAGTCACAATTGGTTATCCAGACCCCTCCCAACTCTCAATGAGTCTCTAATCACTTGCTAATCAAGTTTAACTAGCCTAAACCTAGTTAACTAGCCTAAACCAAATCTTAACTAAGCCTAAAGCATGTTTATCCTAATCTAATCCTAAAAGTGATTTTTGAGCTTTAGTCCCACATGCACCCAAATTCCAAATTCTTCCAAACCAAAAACTATAAATACAAGGCTAAGCCTACCCATTCAAACACACAACTTTACATAACACAAAATCTTTACAAAACAAGCCTAAGAAAGCTTTTAGATCTCATTTGTATTAGCTTTAAGCTAATAAGACATTTGATCTTAAGCTTACTTCCTCCATTGTTGAGCTAACACCTCCATTTGCATCCATAATCCAAGTTTTGAGTAATATGGAGAGAACCATTGGCCTTGAAGCCATTAATGGTGAGACTCCATTCTTAAAAGCTTGAAAACCATAAACAACTAATCACCCCTTTTGATTGCTAAGTTGATCTTATTAGGTTCAATTTCTTAATTAAGTAATCTAAAGAGTAGAGAGTAGTATATATGCTAGGTTTTGATGTTTTTGTCAAAGTTATGATGCATGTATAGGATTAACTCTTTTTTCCATCTTATCTCACGGTGCATGGATGAGTTAGAAAAGCTTTGAGGTTCTTTAGCCTTAACATTCCATAGCTTTTGAAACTTTCCATTGCATACATTTGGCTACGCATTAAAGCCCTAGTTGGACAGGTAGATAGGAGTCATTAAAAATTCTTCTAGGTTTTTCAAAATTTGTATTTCCTGAAGCTTTTTGATCATTTATTTGAAGTAGGGAAGGTCATACGACCTCATTTGGGGATACAAATGAATAGATTTGCAAGTATATGCTTATGGTTCCATTTATACTAAATTGGGCAAACAAGGAAACATCATTACCAAAAATCCTCCATTCTTCACTTCATTTTTCTGGCCATGCCCTTGCAAAATAAGCTTGAGAAGGATAAGGCTTGTCTATTTAGTGTGCTTAGATTATGACTAATATCAACCAGACACAGGAATTGATACCGAAGTAACATTTTCCATTCTAATTGCCCATACAAGATGTTGCATTGGTTCCAAATTGGTAGGGATGTATCCACTTGTTATCAACCGAATATACCATTCTCTTCCCTAACTACATGTCACGTTGGCTGTGATGGTTAAGGCACTCCTATAACTTTAATCCTTCTACTCAACTTAACTAGTTACCTAAAATGACATTATTAGGGGAATATTGAGTTCCTATGGGTCTCTAATCACTTTATTTGCTAAATGGTAACCGAATGGATATCACATGTTCAAAGGTTGATCAACCTCCTATTCTCTAATAAATAATAGGGTTTGCTAATCAATAGTTAACTAGCCTAAACCAAGTAAATCTGTTTGAAACTAAGTTGTCATCCCATAAAAGGAATTGTTTATCCTTGAATCTAATTGTAAGTATCTTTAACTTTAGTCCCACATGGCCCACCCAAAATTATTCCAGACCAAAAACTATAAATACCTAGGCTAAGCCTACCCATTCAAACTACACAAGGTGAGGTACATAGTAAAGAAAGAAAATGAAATTGCCTTGAAGAAAGCTAGTGAGACTCATTTGAATTTAAGCTAAATTGACATAAAAATAACTTACACGACCATTTAGTAGCTAAACAACCTCCAGGTTGTGCATCCTTAAACTAAGTTTAGAATATGGAGAGATATATTAACAGATTGAAGTTTTTGATTAATTGCATAGACTATAATTAAAAGCTGGGTAAACCATGGTACAACAAGTTAATCACCCCTCAATCTGATTTAGCTAAAACCTCTGATCTTATTAGGTCTTCTTTCTTAATTAAGAATCTAAAGTTAGAGAGTAACTATATATGCCAGTGTTTTATGGTTTTATCAGAATGTTATGATGCATGTAAAATTAACTAATGTTTATTCTTATCTCATGGTTGCATGGATGAGATGGAAAGCTTTGAGGTTCATTTAGCCTCATTCCATAGTTGTTCAACTTTCATTGCATACATTTGGCATGCCCGATACTTTTAATCTACCATTTACAAGGAAAATTATATGAATGTTTTTCAAGTTCCAGTTTTTTCTATCCCTTCAAAACTTCGTTAATTTGTCAGCTTTCTTTCAAAGTGACAACTTTTAAATTGTGCGTCATTTAATGAAAGGAAGTATAAATAAAATTGTAGACAATAACCTAAAGACCCATCTCAATGTTAGTCTCAAAATCCAATTCACACCTTCTAATCGTAAACTTCTTCTCATTTATTACATGGTCATTAAAGTGCATGTTTTGTACAATTAAATTGATGACAAAAATACTAATTTGAATGAATAAAACTAAGCCATGTTTTTGTATTTTCACAATTCTCAGAAGAAATGAACAACACCTTCTCCTACAATTCTCCTATATAACTTGTTTGCTAATATCTCTCTTATTAGCTAAACTTTCTCATTTTGACCATTTAGAACCTCCCTAGTTACTCTCTAGACCACTTCTATTGGCTTTGTAGGCTATCTATCAATCAACAATTGGTTATCCAGACCCCTATAACTCTCAATGAGTCTCTAATCACTTGCTAATCATTTTAACTAGCCTAAACCTAATTACTACCTAAAAAAATCTTATCTAAAATAAAATTGTTTATCCTAATCTAATCCTAAATTTTTTTTAGATTTAGTCACATGCACCCAAATTCCAAATTCTTCCATGAAAAATACTATAAATACAAGGCTAAGCCCCATTAAAACATTACAAGAAGGAACCAAGCAATGGAATTTGTTTTACAAATGAAATGATCTTACACCTGATTATTTAAGCAGAAACATTCCTCTAAAAACACTTCCCTTGTTGAGCAACACCTCACATTTAGCATCCTTAAGCCAATCTAGTCAATAAGAATATTTTTAGAAGAAATGGAGCTACAATATTTGCATCTTCTATTGCAAGCTTGAAAACAATACACAAGAAATCACCTTTGCTAGCTAAAGTTTAATTTCCTTACATTTTCAAAATAAACCAATTTTTGAAATAAGGAAATAGATTGTAACCCCATGCTTGGAACTTAAGCCATTTTTGCTAAGGTTATCCATTATTGTAAATTTATTCTTAAACAATTAATCACACCTTTGATATTTTTAATCTTCAAGGTTCACATTAGTCTCATTCCAAGTTTTTTAACTTTCAAAGAATGTTGAATAGGTGGCATGCCCGGTGGTAGGTATATATGCATTATAGAGGATTTTAGGTTTTTCAAAGTTATGAATAAGTGCTTGGTTGTCAAATCTCTTGTTATCCTCTTATTGTTCAGATAAGCACCTTCAATTTTCATGTATATTATTTGTATATGCAACTTTCCAGGTGATATTTTCTCACTACACTTTTCCTTTCTATCATTGAATTTAATCCTCCATTCTACTCATTTTTCTTCTATCCTAGAAAAATTTTCATACTTGTTTATGCTTGTCTACTTTCTTTGAAGTGATCGTAATGCTTACGCCACCCCAAAGAGGGGAAAATGTAGACAACTTGAAATATGCTTACACTTAGCATTTCCTCCAATCCAACCAATTAACGACACTTCGTTAATTCCCCATTCTTCACTCCATTCTCGGATGCCCATTCATGACACTCTTTCGGTCGTATTCCTCCTATAATCAACTTGTTTGGCTAATATCTCTCTTATTAGCTAAACATTCCTCCTTTCGACCATTCACAACCTCCCTAGTTCTCTCTAGACCACTTCTATTGGCTTCGTAGGCTATCTATCAATCACAATTGGTTATCCAGACCCCTCCCAACTCTCAATGAGTCTCTAATCACTTGCTAATCAAGTTTAACTAGCCTAAACCCTAGTTAACTAGCCTAAAACAAGCTTAACTAAGCCTAAAGCATGTTTATCCTAATCTAATCTAAAGTGAGTTTTGAGCTTTAGTCCCACATGCACCCAAATTCTAAATTCTTCCAAACCAAAAACTATAAATACAAGGCTAAGCCTACCCATTCAAACACACAACTTTACATAACACAAAACCAAAACAAGCCTAAGAAAGCTTTGAGATCTCATTTGTATTAGCTTTAAGCTAATTAGACATTTGATCTTAAGCTTACCTCCTCCATTGTTGAGCTAATACCTCCATTTGCATCCATAATCCATGTTTTGAGTAATATGAAGAGAACCATTGGCCTTGAAGCCATTAATGGGGAGACTCCATTCTTGAAAGCTTGAAAACCATAAACAACTAATCACCCCTTTGATTGCTAAGTTGATATTCTTAGGTTTAATTTCTTAATTAAGTAATCTAAAGAGTAGAGAGTAGTATATATGCTAGGTTTTGATGTTTTTGTCAAAGTTATGATGCATGTATAGGATTAACTCTTGTTTAGCTCTTATCTCATGGTGCATGGATGAGTTAGCAAAGATTTGAGGTTATTTAGCCTCATTCCATAGCTTTGCAACTTTTCCATTGCATACATTTGGCATGCTTGGTGGGACACTTAGTCCATCCTCCATTAATGGAGATTTTTTAAGCTTTTCAAAGTTCACTTTCATGCTTTCTAGGAGAAATAACTTATTATTTACTTGATTTCATTTTTTTAATGAGATAAATCATCCTTGTTCATATATATTTTGTGAGTTTGAGCGATAAATAGGCTTCTTTGACTAAAAAATAACCTGTTTTCTTTTGAAAATTTTCATTTCAGTGACTCTTATAGGTTTTTCAGGGGATAAAACACTTAGGTGTCCTGGAAGGGGGTGTCTCCATTAAAACCCTAGCACAAGCATTGAGTTGGCCACACACCCGTTTGACCATATTACACAGTTAACAACTTAGAATGGGCTACACATCCATCAAACCGTAGGCATCTTTATTGGCTGGCGAGCGTACCGGTCACTTTGGACACATTGACATATATTAGCTTACTGTGTAAACTCTGTCACTTTGACCCATGAGTGTATCCATCGAACCATAAGTTTCTCTATCGATTTTTGGGTGTCCCCGTGTCTTTGGATGTGCTGGTGTTCTCCATCCCACTATATTTTCTAATTCATTTTGCTTACATGTGTATCCATTGGGCTAGGAGCATACACGTTGAAACCCTAGTGCACCTGTATGACAGGCCCGCGTAGGTGTTGAGGCCCACTATCATAAAAATCTATCACATGTCCATGATTGGTTGGGGCGTGTATCCGTTGGTAGGGGTGTGTAGGTGTTTGTGTAAAAATTTGAGATTTATTTTCCCGAGCTGTAAGATCATTTTGTCAAAAATTCAGATGTTTTTAAAGTCTAACAAAGTGAGTGCAAGGTGTTGATTACTTGTTTGGTCTAGCATAACTTAAGGATTTTTTAGTTCTTAACTAAAACAAGGTTTGTAAAGTGTGTATGCTCGCTTCTCGCACCTTTGAGGTGATCTTGGAGATCAAAAACACTTGTATAACCTTTTTTCATGTTTAAAAAACACTTGCTTTATGCTTCTAAAAGTAAAGTACTTTCCATATAGCTTGTTTTAGTGGAATTTTCACATTGCGTATGCTCTTCCTTCACACCTTTTCAGTTATCTTAGGAATCAAAAGCAACGTGTAAATTCTCTTTCTTGATATCAATATTTAATGGAAAATTACTAACTCTTTGCATATAGGACCTAACGATTGTTAGAGAAAGGCATCAAAATGAGACACAAACCTTCTAATACACATGTTTTCATAAAAGTTGCTAAACGGTGTGCTACTTAAAACCACATTAAGTTAAGCAAGATAAAAAAACACACCATTTCACTTCACACTATGTTGCAGGTTTCAGAAAACGGTACGTCCCTATCCGCTCAACTGGAACATAATATCTTTGGCATAACACCTTAAGCTACA